>JANAVB010032820.1:2256419-2423919 GCA_029216955.1 Iris pallida
TTGCATGAAGAGATAAGGTGTTATAGGTGTTTGAACTAATAGCTAAGGGATTGAACCAATTTGACATTGCACTTGGCCGATAGCCCACTAGCCATCAACCCTAACCCTAATTTTCCTACATGTGGCCGGCCCCCTAGGGTTTCCCCCTTCATATTTAATCTCTCCTATTTCATTCTTGCCTCTTTTTACACCACTTTCACTTTTGGCAAGAACAAGGTTTGTCCCCCTTTGCAATCTTTCTTAATTTCTTAATTTCTCTTCCTTTTTGACTCTAGTCTTTTGCATTAGGATCTAATTATTGTCTACTTACTGTTTGTGGTGAGAAATCATAGCTTTTGTGCAATTTGGGGCTTTTGAGTTGCTAGAAGAATTCTCCTATATTGAACTTTTTTATTAAGTTTGACACTCAATAGGTAAACCCCCCAAACCACCTCTATTTTATGATTTCTTTGCATGAGTGCATAGATCTAGGTGTCCCCTAGCTGTGGAGTTAGTCTTGTATGATTTCGTGTCGTTTTGGTGTCCGTATCGGACACGTATCATAGGTTGTATGAAGGTGTTTGATGAAATGTCACAAAGAGAATTTTTTTCTTGTTTTCTAAAACTTTTTGATTGAATCCTTAGATTTATATGTATTATGTGATTTTATATTATTCTGAGCTGTCCTCGTGTCATGTCCGAGTTGTAACAGGGCATGGACACGCTCGTACGCGAGCCATGCTCATGTCCTGCTACTTGCTGTGTCGTGTGTACAGGACACGATACGATATGGCTCGATACTTTTATGACACGAAGGGGCATTGATTGACACCTTGTGTACGAAGTACGAGGCAAATCCCTCGAGTGATTCGTGAGGAATCGAACTCGCATGGGGATTGCACTGTACGTGCAAAGGCCAGTATCGGGCTTTGATACGGCTCTCGTGTCACGACACGACACGTCGTGGTGACGTATCAGGATGATACGAACGTAGCCCTACCCTAGGCGAACACGAGGACACATGCACGAGTGGTGTCGTGTCGTGTGTCGTGTCCTGGATCGACACACACGCGTGCACAAGACTGTGTGTCTGTGAGTGTTCGAATGGGTGTGGACACGTTGTGTCCTTTATTGGTGGACACTATTTGACATATATGACACTTACACATGTGCACGACCAATTACGAACCTTCAATTTGATAATTTGTTTGGGTTTGATTTGAATTTAGGGTAATTCCCCTCATTCACTGATACACAGTATCAGTATACATTTCCTGATATTTCGAATGGTTTAATTCATTTCAAATGCAATTTCATATGCTAAATTATGTGTTATATTGCTGGGATATGTGTTGGTATGTTGGGGTTTCATGTGGCGAAGATTGCTTGGGTTTATAATGTGTTCGAGTGTGTTTTGACACTCGATTGTATAATGACTGAACTGGAATATGGTAATAACTTAAATCTGAGAACACCTATACTACACTGCTATATAAAACCTAAGAATTCCATGCCGCCCCATCTATATTACACACACACACATATCCACTAAAACCTGATACAAATTATACTGTCAACAAGAACCTGAGAACACACTGTTTCACTGATATCTCAAAATCTGAGAATGCCACCCATCTATACACACACATACACACACATAAATGTGCTGCCACATATTGAACTGCCACCCTCACTATCACTCACCTCCCACACACACAATTGACTCACACTCTCATCTTACACACACACACAGAAATCTGAAAACAACACACACACACCCATATTACACTGCTACAGACACAAAATCTGAGAATAACACTCCCACCTATATTACACACACATACATATATGTGCTGCCACATATTGAACTATCACTCTCATCTCACACACACATTGGACTGAAATACAAACCACACATACACATCTCTATCCCTCTATATATCTATCTATATATGTATCTCTCTTTATATATGTAAATATGCATGTATATATGTAAGTATGTAAATAGCAATGTAAATGTATATATATATATATATATATATATATATATATATATATATATATATATATATAAAATATATATATATATATATATATATATATATATATATATATATATATATATATATATATATATATATATATATATATATATTGACTCACACATTTTAACCCTTGTACACACACAATATTTTATTTGACACTTGCCTATGTACATATAAATGCCTTTATATGAATGCCTATAATATGTATGCTTAATATACATTGAGTGTATATATGTATATATATATGAAATGTGTGTTTGATAGCTTGTGTTAGCTTTGAAATTGTGTGTGAGTGCTAGCCTAGGCTTGGTTAGGTTTAGTGAGACTTGATTGGACTAGGATTGACCTAGTTGACCTAGTTTGACTAGTGTAGTTGACCAGAGTTGACCAAGAGTTGACTTTGGCCTAGATGACCTATAAATCATATAGAATGCATTATAATCTTCAGTATTACCATTATGGACATGTTGTGACCTGTATTGCTCTGTTTAGGACTGATCTACTCTGTCTGGACATATATATTCATCTGATACTCAGGATACCAGGCGAGTACATTCTCTGACCGTTTCATACTTGATAGGATTTACATTTATGCTCTAGATTACTTTATTTGATGCTGTCACGTTGTTAACACGGATTGGTACTATATGGATCCCTTCATGAGATGTTATCCCCCTCGGGAGCATCGGGATACAGTATATCATTTGTGTTTCACTTTCATCATGTACTCCGGTGCTTTCACCATTCATGTGTACTCTTGTAATTCATGTACTCTCATGTTCACAGAGCCCCCATGTATACATTCATGAGCACCCATTTGTGGGCCTTCATGTGATATCATGTGCAATAATATAACCTGTCTGGATCCTTGTGTATTGATTGGGGTACAGGGGAGTATAAATAGTCATGTGAACAATTCCAAAGTAGTATACTGATGTGCAAACTCTTAGATTACTCATGTGCAAATTTAAGCTGTTCACATGTCTATCTTGTACTCTACATCACTAGCCACTGTTAGCTCTTTACTTATAGTAGATATTTCTCTACAGTCATCTCTTTTACTTTATATATTTTCTAGCATTTCATGTATCTTACTCTATAGCATATTTACATATCCTGTTATATTATGAACTGTGTGAGATACATTGTGCTCGCTCCTGTCCTGACTGGACCTGTTGAAAATATTACAGATGACATCGAAGAGTTCTGTCCTACATACTATGGAGCAGCCTTAGATGACACCTACGACTTAGACCTCCAGTAGGATCCATTAGCAGTAGATACTGATACCCCATAGATTAGGCTTTATTTTATTTTTAATTGTTATCTCATTTGGATACTCATTGTATATATTTGAGATTTTGTGATGATTGGATATTGTGGAGTTGTTATCTTAGATACTTAGGGCCTGTTTGGTTCTCTTTTTAAACTCAACTTTCTGAGTTTAAGCGGAGAATACGAAGTAAAGTTTGTTTGGCAGCTTTTATTGAGAGTTTGCTTTCAAAAAAAAAGTTCCAAAAATCAAAGTTATAACTGTGTTTTGGGAAAGATGAGAAAAACTGTTTTCTAAGTGTGATTTCTCACACTAGCGGGGGGTCCCACGCCCCACACCCCCTCCTGAGTCCCTCTCCCAACTCTCCCTTTCTCTCTCCAGCAAATTTCTGAGCTCCTCTCCAAAAATTCTGATAGAGCCGAGATGAGCCGAGCAACCCCAACATGGAGGCCTCCTTCGCCTGGAGCTTCCGTGCAGAGCAACCTCGCCCCTCCTTCCTCTCCTACCACCTTCCGGAGCCGCTGCTGCCGCCGACGTCTCCGGCCGACGACGTCGGGGAGTACCAACAATGGAGCATCCGACGTCTCCGGCCGACGACGTCTCCGTGCAGAGCAACCTCGCCCCTCCTTCCGACGACGTCTCCGACCGACGACGTCTCCGGCCGACGACGTCTCCGTGCAGAGCAACCTCGCCCCTCTTTCCGGCTTTCGCTGCTGCTGCCGCCGACGTCTCCACGATGGAGCTAGCCGAGGACGGAGAAGGCGGCTCCGGCGAGGCCGCGGTTCCCCACGCCTGGGAGTACCAACAACTGCACATTTGGACACGAACATTGTATGCACAGTTGGACACGAACAGTGTAGACACAATTGGACATGACAGAGAAGGAGGCTCCGACGAGACGCGGGTGATGTCCTCCTCGAGAACAGTGATGACCGGAGAAGTTTTAGAAGGGACACGGTTGGACACGAACAATGTAGACAGTTAAAAAAATTACCTTCCAAAAATATTTTACCAAACAAAAACTTCAATTTTTGTTTCTTAAAATTATTTTCCAGATAAAAGTAACCAAACACAAACTCAGAATATCTATACTCAGAAAACAACTTTATAACTCAATTTCAGAAAACTGTTTTCAGAACGAAATTTCAGAAAAGCTATCCAAACGGACCCTTAGATTCTCTCTCTTATTTTATTTTTTATTGTGGATTCAGATCTTATCTATCTATCTTATCGTACTTTCTACCTTAGCTGTGATTGAGTTGTATATTTCTATATTGTCCTCTATTCGGAGCGTATACATTATACGTGTACCTTATAATTGTTAGATGTATGTGACCCAGGACAACGTTCTATCGCCGAAAATACGGCGTAGGCTGGACGTACCCACTTCTCGTGCCCCTACACTGGGTGCAGGTAGTGACACATTTTTAGTGGTAGCCCATGCAGGTCTAGATTTATAGTGGTATTCGAACTAAAGTATCATTACAGCCTGCAGTAGGATATATGATATAGTTTTGAGGTACTCAATCACATTAGGAAAACTCTGATCCAAAACTTGCCATCTAAATTCTTGTTGATTTAATATTTTCCTTTGAATAAATAAACTGTCCTCCTTTGATTTTTTGCTTCATTCTCAGTAATTGCTTTTTGTTTTTGATCTGTCTTCAGGATGGTTATGGAGACACGATCTCATCGCTCAGGTCCGGGGGATACTATCGAGAGGTCGGCCATATCTCGTCCTGTTCATCAGGGCCTCGAGACCACATCACCTATTGTGCCGACTCAGGTTGGCATTTTTGTTGCATTTGGAGGTGCACCTCCGCCTGTACAGAGACCCTCTCCCGTCATTCCTGATTTCTCTCGGCAGTAGCCACCTTCCGGATCAGTTGTCGCAGGGCAGTTGTTCAATTTCTTTCAGAGGATGGTGGAGGCACAGCGACAGTAGTCCGCTCATTTCCAGCAGGGCATAGAGAATGCCCATCAGCTTGCCCTGACGACTGTGGAGAGATTTATTGTACAGCCGCAGGTAGCCCAGATACAGCCATATCAGCCGAGGACATCAGGGATCCAGGACTTCCAAAAGATGCATCCGCGGGACTTTCACGGCACTGAGGGGATTCTGTATGTGGATGACTGGATAGAGCACATCGAGGAGATCTTCCGGCTGGCAGAGATTCCAGTACGACTACAGATCGAGGCGGTAGGTAGCCAGATACAGGACCTGGCCCGCATATGGTACCAGACGGACCCGGGCGTCGGTACAGAGGGGCAAACTTGGGCAGCCTTCAAGAAGCTGTTCAAGGAGAAGTTTTTCCCTGACACAGCTCTTGGCACCCTGGAGACGTAGTTTGAGAGCTTAGTTCTGGGCAGTCAGACTGTCGAGGACTACACTGGAGAGTTCTGCTATCTGGGCAGATTTGTTGAGGGACTCAGTAAGACGGCAAAGGCCCGGAGGTTTCGGAAAGGGTTAGTCAAGGAGGTCAAGTCCTTAACCAAGAGTGACCAGAGTGCCACTTTTGAGGAGATTCTGGTGGGTGCCCTAGCAGCAGAGGATGATCTTGAGCCGAGGCTCAAGAGGGGGCGAGACACTAAGGGAGCTAGTGGTAGCGGAGGACCGGCCAAGAGGCTGCACTTTCAGCAGCATAATCAGCAACAGCAGAGACAGTTCTAGGGTCAGGGCCGTGTACCTTTCCAGCAGGTGCAGCAGCAGCCGAGGGTTCAGCCGCAGGCACTCAGGCAGCAGCCCGTCAGTTGTGGTTTCTGCAAGATGCCAGGGCATGTGTGGAATGACTGCAGGAAGAGGCTCAGGAGGTTCCTACTCTGTGGTTCGGCGGAGCACCAGTTGAGGGAGTGTCCCCTGTCTTAGGAACGAGCAGCTCAGGAGGCGAGAGCCAGAGCTCCAGCAGTGCAGCAAAAGGGACCTTTGTAAACTCAGCAACCGAGGTTTGCTTAGCATCAGCAGCAGGCCAGGGGAGGTCAGCACGGGCGAGCTTTCGCCATGGCAGCTGAGGACGCAGAGGCTATCGGGGAGCTGATCGCAGGTTCTATTCTTCTCGACTCCATTCTAGCTTTTGTATTGTTCGATTCGGGAGCTTTCCACAGTTTTGTGTTTGTATCGTTTGCTATTAGACACCACCTTATATCCGAATCGTTGCCTAGGGCTTGCAAGATCATGACCGGGGGTGGCATTATCTACGTTAGTGATATTTGTAAGGGTTGGAGAGTTGATTTGGAAGGCCGAAAGTTGGATGTGAGTCTGTTCGTAATGCCATTACCGAACTACGATATCGTACTCGGCATGGATTGGTTGAGCAGGCACCACGCCAACATAGATTGCCGCGGGGGTAGAGTTCTTTTCAGAGCACCCGGAGAGCCAGAGTTCGAGTTCACCCGACGATAGGCGGAGCAGAGTAGCGGAGTCTTCTGCGGAGTATCAGTTGAGGAGCAGGCAGTGCCACACCCGTTGATAGCGGAGTTCATGGACGTCTTTTCGGAGGATTTGCCAGGACTACCACCGGATAGAGACGTGGAGTTCTCTATAGACTTAGTACCCGGCACAGATCCGATATCTCAGCACGTCTATAGGGTGAACAACAGTGAGCTGGTAGAATTGAAGAAGCAGGTGGATGAGCTGTAGGACAAGGGCTTCATCTGATCGAGTTCTTCACCATAGGGTGCACCGGTACTCTTTGTACCAAAGAAGGACGGGTCGGTCAGGATGTGTATCGACTACAGGGTACTCAACAACCTCACGATTAAGAACAAGTATCCGTTGTCGAGGATCGACGATCTCTTCGATCAGTTGAGTGGGGCGAGGGTATTTTCTAAGATTGATCTGAGGTCAGGTTACCATCAGTTGAAGGTAAAGAAGGAGGATATCCCGAAGACCGCATTCAGGACGCGGTATGGTCAGTTTGAGTTCTTGGTTATGCCGTTTGGACTGACCAACGCCGCGATGGTGTTCATGAACTTGATGAACAAGGTGTTCCACCAGTACTTGGACAAGTTCGTGGTGGTGTTCATCGATGATATCCTAGTATACTCGAAGACTGAGGAAGAGCATGAGGAGCACTTGAGAGTGGTTTTGGAGACCTTCAGGAGGGAGGGGCTTTATGGAAAGCTCTCGAAGTGTGAGTTCTTTCTCGACAGAGTTGACTTCTTGGGTCATATGGTGATTGGAGATGGGATCTCAATTGACCCAAAGAAGATCACGACAGTTGAGGCTTGGTCAGCACCGAGTTTAGTAGCAGAGATCAGGAGGTTCTTGGGATTGACAGGCTATTATAGGAGGTTCGTACAGGATTTCTTCCGGATTGCAGAGCTATTGACTAGGCTGACCCGGAAGGATGCAAAGTTTGTCTGGTCAGAGGAGTGTCAGGTCGCTTTTAATGAGTTGAAGAAGCGGCTGACGACAGCTCTGATTCTGACATTGCCATCAGGATTAGGAGGGTTCACTATCTACCGTGACGCCTCATGGAAGGGTTTAGGTTGTGTCTTGCAGCAGCATGGAAAGGTGATTGCCTATGCTTCCAGGCAGTTACGTCCCCATGAGAAGAACTAGCCTACCCACGACTTTGAGTTATCAGCAGTTATATTTGCTTTGAAGTTGTAGAAACACTACTTATACGGAGAGCGGGTGGAGATCTTTACAGATCATAATAGCTTGAAGTATGTGTTTATATAGAAGGTACTCAACATGAGGCAGCGCAGGTGGTTGGAGTTGATAAAGGACTTCAATATTTCACAGCAGTATCACCCAGGGAAGGCCAACGTGGTTGCCGATGCCTTGAGTAGGTATCTGACAGCCATGTGTTTGACTATGGATCGTCACTTGCTAAAAGATTTGGAGAGCCTGGGGATTGAGGAGATTGTGCCAGGAGTTCAGATACAGATGTGGGGCCTTCAGATTCAGTCGAACTTGATGGAGAGGATCAAGTTGACATTGTTCGAGGATGTTGCTCTGTGGTATATCCGAGAGCAGGTTCGAGCAGGGCTGGTGGATGATGAGTTTACACTTGCAGAGGATGGCGCTTTGAGGCACGGTTCCAGGTTGTGCGTGCCCAGTAGAGAGCTCAGGGAGCAGGTCATGCAGGAGGCCCACCGATCTCAGTACTCCATACATCCAGGTGCCAATAAGATGTATAGGGATCTGAGGGAGTACGTCTGGTGGTATGGGATGAAGCGGGAGGTAGCTCGCTTCGTAGCCAGATATTTGGTCTGTCAGCAGGTCAAGGCAGAGAGACAGAGGCCAAAAAGTTTGTTGTAGCCATTGCCTATTCCAGAGTGGAAGTGGAAGCATATCACGATGGATTTTGTTTCTGGATTGCCGCGTACACCAAGAAGGAAAGACGTAATTTGGGTCATCGTAGACAGGTTGACCAAATCGGCCCACTTTTTGCCATTTTAAGTGTGTACATCAACTGAGAGGTTAGCAGAGATGTATATGCGGTAGATTTTCAGGATTCATGGAGTTCCGGTGAGCATTGTCTCGGATCGGGAGAGTCGCTTTACTTCTTATTTCTGGCGGAGTCTGTAGACGAGTTTGGGCACTCAGCTCAAGTTTAGTACTACATACTACCCTCAGATGGACGGACAGTCAGAGAGGACTATTCAGACACTCGAGGACATACTGCGGACTTGTGTTTTGGATTTCGAAGGATCCTGGAAGGATCACCTGTACTTAGTGGAGCTTGCATACAACAACAATTTTTAGGCCAGTATTGAGATATCACCATTCGAGGCACTGTACGGGCGTAGATGTCGTATACACTTGTCTTGGGATGATGTTGGAGAGCAAGCTTTATTGGGACCTGAGATGGTTGTAGATGCAGCCGAGAAGGTGAAGCTCATCAGAGACCGAATTCGCGTGGCGCAGGATAGACATTAGCACTGGGCCGATAGCAACCGCAGACCTTTGCAGTTTGAGGTACAACTTAGAGATAGAATTAGAAGTAGGTTGTTTTATTTGTGATTTTGTTTGATCATGTTGAATATATTAGTGATTGAGACCTTGTTTGTGATTAGGTTGGAGATCTGGTTTTCTTGAAGATATCTTCGACACGTGGTACGATATATTTTGGTGGAGGTGGAAAGCTTAGCCCACGCTTCATCAGACCTTTCGTGATCAGCGGGAGAGTCGATGACGTGGCTTGCAGGCTAGACTTGCCACCTACACTAGTGGATGTCCACAACGTATTCCATGTGTTGCAGCTGAGTCGGTATGTGGCAGATCCTAGCCATGTACTCGATCACTCAGAGATTGAGGTGTGACCTACTCTTAGCTATCCAGAGCAGCCTGTGGAGATTCTGGATCGACGAGAGAAGGTTCTGAGAAACTAGGTGATACCCTTGGTTTGTGTCGTATGGAGGCATCATTCTCTAGGAGAGTCTACCTGGGAGCGGAAGGATGAGATGCGCGAGCGATACGCATATCTATTTGGACCTTGAGGTATGACTGTCTATCCTTCTCATCAGTTTAGTTTCGCCTTTCAATTTCGAGGACGAAATTCTTTTAAGGAGGGTAGATTTGTCACTACCATATTTTAGCTTGAGGGCATTTTGGTCATTTTGAAAATTTTGAATTTAGTTTGATTTGTTGAGTGATGGTTGTTATTTTTGACCTTGGCTAGTTGAGACTTTGTAGACTAGCCTAGATGTTGACTTTGACTATGGTGAATTGGTTAGCATGGTGGGACCCTAGTCTAACTTAAGTCGACCAAAGTTGACTTGTTGGACTAAGTTGCATGAAGAGATTAGGTGTTATAGGTGTTTGAACTAGTAGCTAAGGGATTGAACCAAATTGACATTGCACTTGGCCCATAGCCCACTAGCCATCAACCCTAACCCTAATTTTCCTGCATGTGGCCGGCCCCCTAGGGTTTCCTCCTTCCTATTTAATCTCTCCTATTTTATTCTTGTATCTTTTTACACCATTTTCACTTTTGGCAAGAA
Source organism: Iris pallida (assembly GCA_029216955.1). Lineage (NCBI taxonomy): Eukaryota > Viridiplantae > Streptophyta > Magnoliopsida > Asparagales > Iridaceae > Iris > Iris pallida. Next base: position 2,266,668 of record JANAVB010032820.1, read on the forward strand.
CAAGGTTTGTCCCCCTTTGCAATCTTTTCTAATTTCTTCATTTCTCTTCCTTTTTGACTCTAGTCTTTTGCATTAGGATCTAATTATTATCTACAAACTGTTTGTGGTGAGAAATCATAGGGTCTTCCCTAAGATCAACTGCAAAGAAATATATGAACAACTGTATAGGATCTAATTATTATCTTCTTGTTCATATATTTTGTTTTTAGCATTAGGGTCTTTCCAAAGATCAACTGCAAAAAAATATATGAACAAGAAAGTTAGAGGCAACAAGAATGTGCAAACTTTATAAAGAGTAAAAAACAAATTAAGTTGAGCAAACTATTAAGTTGCACAAGCATCTTAGGTTGCGCCAACAGTTGAGTTGCGCAACATCTTAGGTTGCGCAGCAATCGAGTTGCGCCACATCCTGAGTTGTGCAACAACTTGAGTTGTGCCACATATTGTGCGCCACATCTCAGGGTGCGCCACATACTGGATTACGCCTCAAAACTTAGTTATGCAATATTTTTGATTGCATAAAAAACTAAGCTGCGCAACAGCATGCGCAACACAGTTCGTAAGAACGAACAGTGCTCGAATAAAACAACCACACCCTAAGAAGGTTGGCACAAAGTTCATGATGCACCACACTCTAAAAAGAGGGGCACAAGTCAATAGGAAGATCATATATGCTTCGAGGTTCGTCCTTGATCACCTTCCAGTGCTGGGTTGGCCGTTTCTCGTCGAGAGGAGGGCGGCGCATATTGTGGTGCACGTGCCGACGGGACATGAGTCGATGGGGCGTCGACGCCTTTCCCTTTGTTGGCGACAGTCTTCTTGGGGGCCATTACGTCGAGGAGATAGTCGAAGAGAAGAAGGCAAGAGCTCGAAGAATTCTATCAGAGGATTAAAACAAAAGTAAAGAGTTCAAGTCGGCTAATCAAGGGTTATTTATAGCCTAAAAGACAGAATCCTAACAGTCACCAAAAGTTGCGCATAGAAAATCGTAACAGTTTACAACAGATTCTGCGAGATAGGCGCAACTTGACTCAGTCATTATTATAATTCAAAGTATTTCAAAGTTTTTGAAAATTTCAAAATTCGAAAACTTTGAAGGGGGTCTTGTAGAGCCTAAAAATCAAGTTGTACCATGTTTTTATTACTCAGCAATCAAGTTGCGCCCCAAAAATTAAGTTGTGCCACTGTTTTGAAGCTTAAAGGATAAAGCTGCGCCACTGATTAGGTTGCGCCTGATATCAGACTGCGCCCAGATCATATTGTGCCCAAGTCTATGTGTCGTCTTACATTAACAGCCATCATTGTCTGATAGCACAGACAGCTGACAGCACAATAAACGAAGAAAATCTCTTCGAATCTTTCAAAGCGTGCCGCTCGAGACAAATTTGACAGCTGTCCTGTACACACAGAGTTGTGCCTAGGCGCAATCTGAATAACTTCTTCTCACACATTCAAAAGCTGCCACGTACCTGTACACTGAGTTGCGCCTAGGCACAACCCAATCAGGCACAGTTTGACTTGTTGATTGAAGCTCTCGCAACCTGATAAAATTAAGAACTTACATTCTAAAGCAGGATGACGTGGCGCACATGCCACTAATCTCTCAAAACGTGTCCACTACTCTGTACATGACCACGCGCATCTCAATCACATGATGCCACGCGTCTAAATACAATTAGTACACGATTGAATAACTGAATGAAAGTTGGCGCAACATAAGGTTGGTGCAACCCAATGTGGCGCAGTCCAGTCTCGCGCACATTAGAATAACTGCTAAAACACTTATTTCCAGAACTCTATAAATAGAGTTTCCAATCATTGTTGAAGCATCACAGAGATCAAGTGTAGAAGCATGGAAAATATTACTTTTAGTCCCACATCGGAAAGGAGAAGAAGAAAGGGCTCACTCCATTCTATAAATATAGCCTCCTTTTCTCCTTTGAAGAGGGCACCAACTTTTCTTCCCTCCTTCCAAACTTGGACTCTTCCTATTACGCACCTTCAGGTGCTAAGTCGAAGAAGTCTAGGGCAGCGCGGGCTCATCGAGCTCAGTAAGCTATCCCAACCTCTGACCATTAAGAGCGTCCCGCTACGCGGGCCTCTAATGGAAAGTTGTACAGAACCACCCGTGTCCAGCCTCCGGCAGCAAACAGACATGGTGGTTCTCAAGAGTCTCCCAACAATGATAGAGGGCAAGTACTTTTACTAGTCCCGCATCGGGAAGCGAACATGATACTTACGCACTCGTGTGCTCGAGATACCCGGGTCCACAAAGCGAGTGCAAAGGTTGATCGAGATGTCCTTGACTTGCGAGATGTGATCCTTCACAAAGCACAAGGAAAGAAGGGGAGTCTCATGCGACTGAAAAAACCCTGAAAGCTCCATACGGCCCATGAGAATTTTATGCGGCTCAAAATCCAGAATGCTTCATGCGGCTCAGAAAGCTTCATGCGGCCCAAAGGCAGCGGGGGGGCCTTATGCGGTCCAAAATCAACAGAGAGCCCATGCGGCTCAGGGAGCTCATGCGGCTCAAGGATCCATGCGGATCAAGGATCTATGCGGCTCAAGACATTTCATGCGGCTCAGAACAGAAGACACGTGGCTTGCAAAGCAGTTCTCCCTTCCTGAATTAATTACTTTGACGGCTGACAACTCTGAAAAAGTGGCAGCCCTGACACAAAAGAGGTAATTATGACTCTGTCATAATGACAGACCCCTAGGGAAGTGAAGGAGATCTCTGACACAATCCCTCGAGATCCAGAGAATGCCACGTGGCCCTGACACGTGGACAGTCATATGCGGCTCGAGCGAAGACACCCCATGCGGATCAGAAAGCCTATGCGGCTCAGAGAGTCATGCGGCACAAGGGACTATGCGGCCCAAGACATCCCATGCGGCTCAGAAGACACGTGGCGTAACAGTGCTCCCCTCCGCCCTATGCTGCATTAATTACTTTGACGGCTGACAACTTTGAAAAAGTGGCAGCCCTGACACAAAAGAGGTAATTATGACTCTGTCATAATGACAGACCCCTAGGGAAGAGAAGAGATCTCTGACACAATCCCCCGAGATCCATAAAAATGCCACGTGGCTTTGCCACGTGGGCGTTCGTATGCGGCTCGAGCGAAGACTTCCCATACGGTTCAGAATGAAGCCGTCCTATGCGGCTCAGGCCGAAACAGTCTCATGCGGCTCAAGCGAAGGCCTTTCCATACGGCTCAAGAGGACCATTTCCATGCGGTTCAGGCGGATGCATCCCTATGCGGCTCGCAATGATCATCTTCATGCGGTTCAAAGATCCGAGGGGGGCCACTACCCAAGCAGCCCTGACACGTGGCCCAAATCTTATGTGGCCCAAATCTTATGCGGCTCAATCTTCATGCGGTTCAGATCCCCCTAGTGGCTCCTAGGACACGTGTCCTAAGCCGATCAATTTTTCAGTTTTATTGCAATCAGAGATTGGGTCAAATTCTAATAATCTGGGACACGTGGCAGGAGAATAAATCAAATTTATTTGCAGACATCAGAAGATTATTATGAGGAAGATTTAATCCAATCAGCATTAATTGCTGATGAGATTTGGTGTAATCTACACTTGATGGTCCAGATTCATCACAATCAAAACGAATGGCCTAGATTGACCAATCCACAGGCCGCCGCCATCTCCAGGAAGCAATCATTGGCAACCCTAATGGTCATACCCCATTCCTATAAATAGCAGGGGGCCATTCCCTTACAAGAAAACACATATACAGAGAGAGACATACGCACACATACATACAGAAAGGAGAACTTTTCGAGATCAGAGAGCACCAGAATACTTGGGGAGAGAGAGAAAAGAGAGCATTTCTTCAACGCCAAGCAATCTTCTGGAGTCAAGGCTACGTACCGATCATCCAAGGAGTAAGGCAGAGCTGCCGTCGCTTTCCCGAGCCTCTATCGTCACCCCCCAGAATCTAAAATAAACAATTGTACTTAGATTGCTGTACCTAGGTTTTCGTCCCTAGGCTTTCTTTGTATAAGCGAGTTTGTAACGTGAAGTAAAAGTCCAGTCCTCCGATAATTATTCTGTTCTTTTATATTTCATGACAAACACGATGGCGACTCTGCTGGGAACAAACTTCTCCACGGCTGAGGAGTTGGTGACGCAATCGAATGCAGCCAAACTTGGCTCCACGCAACAGAAGATGGTCGTCCGCTTCGACCAACAGGCGTTTGAAGAAATGCTCTCTGAAGGAAGTGCTGGCCCGGTCCAGAAGCGAACCCGCACAACGAAGGCTCGCAAAGAGTGGAAGCCAAAATCATTTGCTCCTCCCCAAGTCCTCGATGCTACCCAAGACGGCGAAGGCGACTCTCGCGCGGCCCCACTTCGAGCTATAGAGAACTCTGCTGTCCCCAAGTCCGACAGAGGAAAGCACTATGATGCTGGACTTACAGGGACAAAGAGCGACTCTATGCGCCCCAAGAAGAAGCCGAGCACTCCTGTGGTCGAATCTGCCAAATACATACAAGAGGCTCGTGCGGGTGGATCCACCAGCCGCATGAAAAAAATCCATATGGCCAGATCATCCAGCCGCATAAAAAAGACTCATGCGGCTGAGACTCCCAGCCGCATGAAGAAAGCCTATGCGGCTACGTCTGCCAGTCGCATACGGACCACCGATGACAGCCGCATGACGCCTACTCCATGCGGCTCTGTCGTCGACCACCTCTCGTACGGTCCTGATCTCTTGTGCTCCCAAGAAGATATGTCTGACTCTCTCCAGTATCACTTAGACTCTTCCTACTATGTGTCCTTACGCACTAGAGCGAAGAAGTCTAAAGCAGCACGAACCTGGCAAGTTTGGTCCGCTGATCTAACCGCTGACCACCCGAGCATTTCGCATACTGTTACGCGGGCCTCGGATGGGAAGTTGTACAGAACCACTCGAGTCCAGCCCCCGACGACAGACGGACAGAGAGGTTCGCAAAAGTCTCCCAAGATCCCGGGAGCAAACATGGTCGGTCAAGACCCATCTGACTTACGTGAGACCATCCTCCACAAACGCAAGGAAAGAGAAGATGCATCGGGGTACAAAGAGTCCTCCCACGGACGTCACTGCACCCAAGTCATCGTCAACTGCTGCTGCAACAGCGCGACGGTGCAAGAAGACCGGCAGTCCGTCTTTCAAAGACTGCAACAGCCGTCTTCAGGAGACGAGGCGCTTTCCGTCGTCTCCTGCAACTCTGCTCAGAAAGTCCCCGCTGATGGAAGAGGAAAGAAGACAAATGTTCCCAGCCCGAAGATTTCAATCACTGCGACTAAAAGACTGTCGTTTAAGCGGGTGCCCACCACCGGAGTTTTCCAAGGTACTCGCTCTAAGACGAAATCTGCTACAATAGGAGATTCGTCATCCGCAATGCTGGGGGTTACTGGGACTGGGGGAAGCAGTCCTCCGAACCTCCACGACAACCCGATATTCCAAGAAGACGAGCCGGAGGAAACAACTCTCCCATCAGATACAGCAAATCCCGACGTCTCCGAGGACGTCCATAATTCCCAAGACGAGACGAACTCGGAAATTGGGGGTACCGTTCCTTCTGAGTTCGAACCAGAGGAGAACATACCCACGTATCCCGATGACTTCTCACTACAAGGGTATGATTCGGAAGGCGCTTCCTCCACCGCTCCGTCCATCTCTCCTCATGTGAAGACGATATTCATGACAGACAACAGCCAAGGTGGTTCCAGCGATCGCCAACGCATCGACACGCTCGAAGCCATATTGCTTGCCTTGGTCAAGTCTGTGGACGAGATTAAAGTGGCCCTTCCAACTCTGTAAGGAGGGACGCCTGGCCAAACAAGTACGGGTCCCGCAGTCAATGTGGACTCGAATTCAGCAGCACCGAACCCGGGCAATAATCCCCCTGAAGTAACGGCCCCCACCGCTGTAGATGAGGCCCGAGAAGCGAGAAGAGAGGTCCAGGAGCTCCGAGCCATGTTTCACGCTCGAGAAAACTCTCAAGACCTCAGAATACGGCAACCATACCCTGCTGAATGGAGGGATGTCCCCTTCCCACCAAGATATAAGCCGTTCAACATCAATCCGTATGATGGCAAGACCTCCTCAAGTCGGTACATTACTTACTTCGAGGTCACCACCGACCATCTGCCCCATGACGATGCCATCCTCACAAGATTATTCCTCGGGGCGTTGGAAGGAGTCGCCTTCGACTGGTATCGCAATCTGCCGGACAACTGCATCCACTCCTTCGCCGGCTTCAAGCGCATGTTCTTGGAAAGATTCTATGAAGTAGGGCAGGACATCACTATGTCCACCCTCATGGACGTCGTCCAAGGGGAGAAAGAGCTCACGAGAAACTACATTGAGCGGTTTTGCCAAACCGCAATAAAGCTGCCGTCTGGAAAACCAGATTCCTCCTTGATTGAAATTTGCCAAAAGAGACTACTTCTAACAATCAGTCTCTGGATGGGCGAAAGTCAATTCAAGGACTGGAAGACGTTTATCATCAGTGCCACGAGCGTCGAAGAATGACTGAAGAAGGCTCGCCAACTGGGATTCCACATCTCGGAGGGAGAAAACAAGGGCAAGCGTCCTTACACCAACAACGACAATGGGGGTAGCTCCACCAACAATCGAGACAACAAGGGCAAGCAGGCTATGGTGGCCGACACAGCACAGAAACCTGAGCCAAAGCCGACAGAGAAACAATGGCCGCAAATCACTTACTCCTTCGAAGACGGTCACGTCAAGCCCATCTTAGACATGCTCATACAAGAAGACAGAATTCAGCTTCCTCCACCAAGATGGGAACCGCGGCCGGCAGAGATGGAGAACCCGAAATACTGCCATTATCACCGCTACATCCACCATGCTACACACGACTGCTACCAGCTAAAACGGTACATCCAAATCTTTATCGATTCGAATGCTCTGGCTTTCGATTTCGAGGAGGTAACCGTGGCAGCCAATATGGTATCGGTACAATTCGGCAGCTTCCCTCCTACGAAAACCCAAGACGGTGTGGTACCCATCCCTTTGGCGACAATGGAGATTGCTAATCTCCCACCTCCCCGAGATCAGGATGCTGGTCTAGTGCCTCTCACCACATCATGAGGGGAAATCATGTGGGTTCATCCAGACTTGGTATCTGAAGTAACTCAGCCCACGCCATCTTCCACTGGCAAGAAGAAGAGTGAAAAAGTCAGGTCCTGCCGCACAATCTCGGCAGATATCGAAGAAGCTACAGCCGTCGTCACTCGGTCTGGGGCACAATCCCAACCAGCGGCTGACAACTCGGCTGAAGATCATCAGCCCACTAAAACTGACGCTCCGGGACCGGCTCAGCCTCCGACGACCGACAAGCTTAGGCCGAGGTAGACTCGCTTTAACAAATCCCTCCGAAAAGAGGCGTCACAAGGGCTGGAGAAGCCCTACAACTTCGACATCTTAGCACAGTTGGCCAACACACCGGCCAAATTATCATTATACGAACTCCTAAGACTCTCCAAGGATGTTCGCGCGGCTTTGAGCGATGCACTCCAAAATGCCGACGCATACCTGGCTCAGGTCAACCTCACGGGAGAAAACTCGCCTGCAGATCTCCAAGACAGCGCCTACACGGGAGCGATGCCCAACATTGTCTTCACTCTGCAGGACATGCTCATCAAAACCAACCTGCATGATCGCCCGCTATACTACACTGGATACATTGGCGACATAAAGGTGGATCGGATGCACATCGATCCTGGCTCTTCCATAAGCATTATCCCGAAGGGTCTATTACATCATCTTCGTATCCCAATGCATCGCCTGACGCCTACAAGCACCACCATCAGTGGTTTCAATTCGGGCAGGAGCTACCCAATTGGGAAGATTCGTCTGAAGTGCCAAATTGGCGATCTCCAGTCAGAAGTCACCTGTTACGTCATAGATACAGACACTTCGTACAACATCCTCTTGGGGCGCCCATGGATACACGACTATATGATCGTGCCTTCCACGTTATACCAATGCTTCAAATATGTCGACAAGTACGGCTTCATAAGGACGGAATTTGCCGATATCGATTCCTTCAAAGGGGTCGAATCCTACTACTCAGACTCCTGTCTGTACGAACAGTCAAAGAAACATCTTGGTGAAGGAGATGTGCAGGCACGTACCGAGACAGCCACAGGATCAGAAGAACCTCTGACGATTTATCTCCAAGCTCGCAAACCTGGCAAGTCTGTGCCCCTTACCGCCACTCTACGTAAGGACGCAATCAGCCTCTCAGCACAAGAAGAACAGATGATAATCCGGCTGCCAAGGTCTGGCCAAGTGCCAAGATCCACAACGGGGCCACTGACAATCAGGCTGCCAAGAATCGGCCAGCTGCAAACGGAGAAGCTTCATCCCTCCGACAAGCCAATGACGATACGCTTTCCCAAGAAGGGTCATCACCCCGATGCAAGGTCTGAAACTTCTAGCGAACCAACTACTCCCCGCCCGACATCAAGCACCAGGCCGGGGGTCGCTAGCCTGCCAACAACCCCCCGTTCTACTCCCTCAGCTGAACCTCTGACGATCAAGCTGCCCAGGTCGTCCTCTCAGTCTTCATTTATGCAGGGGGTAGCCGAAGAGGAACCGGAGTTAGCCAAGTATGTGGCTGCCCACACTGATGTTCCCTCCGCAGATGATGTAATCCCTCTAGAAAAGATACCTTACTTCATCAATAAAGGGCTATCTTTGAACTACCTCGAGCTTAATAAGCTTTGTACGATGTATGCTATGGAACACGGTATAGGCACTCACCTACATACACAGGTGACAAATGTGTATGCCGTGATCCAGCTTACTCCCGTAGAAGACGCTTATCACATAATCGAGGGAGGGGATCATACAATCATCTTCGGTCGGAAGGACGATCCGCAGCCCTTCACCGTAGAAGAAGTCAACCTTAAATCAGATGTCGAAAGACTGCCCCTGTATCTTTATAGCCCCCAATCCAAACATCTCATACAGAAACAGGGGTATGATCTGGAGACAACGCCAGGCTTGAACTACAGCACCGGACGTTGACTACCTTTAAAGCCACCGGTCCCGGCTGGCAAATCATGGAACTATTATAGCAAGACTCGATGTGGGTTAGGGTATGTTACACCCACGACGACTCCTGAGAGTTCAGATGAAGAATGCGACTGGCATTCACATTCAACCGGGTCACCAACTTTTGACTCAGATACCAGCATCGGAGACATATTCAGACAAGTCTTGTCAGTCAACATGGCATTCGCCGACGCTTGTGAAGAAGACGAAGACATCCCTGAAATCCTCGAGCTAGAGCCATGGGCCCAACAGTTGGATGCACAATGGGAAAAGCGGTTCGAACTGAGAGAACCTCCTACTGAAGATGAAGTTATGCAGGTCGACCTCGGCAGCGAATCTTCTCCAAAACCAATTTTCGTCAGTAAAAGCCTAACAGACGAAGAGCGAGAATCGCTGCTGGAACTTGTCAAAGAATATATCGACGTGTTCGCTTGGAGCTATGAGGACATGCCGAGGTTAAATCCCGATATTGCTCTTCACAAACTTAATATTCGGCCGGATGCAAAGCCAGTCAAACAACAACAGCGACGCTTCCGCCCGGGCATCATGGATGCGATCGAAGCCGAAGTCAACAAACTGATAGCCAGCAGCTTCATTCGTGAGGAGCAACATCCTGACTGGGTCGCCAACATAGTACCCATCCTCAAGAAGAATGGAAAGATTCGAATCTGCATCGACTTCCGCAATCTGAACGAGGCATGCCCCAAAGATGAATTTTTGCTCCCTATCACGGATATCATGATTGACAACACCTGCGGCTTCGAACGTATGTCATTCATGGATGGCTTCTCGGGGTATGTCACGCCCCAGAACCGGAATACCGGAGAGCGGGGGCAGACATAGCCAGCTACGTAATCCCAAAGTACGTTAATACTCTGAAATCACGTATAAGCTGTCAAGACATGGGGGTTACTCTACAAGCCATCAGTCAATCCTATGGTTTAACAATCCTAGGTATCTCAATCACAGGCAATTATACAAGAGCAAGGATACGATCATCATACATACAATAGTAAGGCGTTCCGAACTATATATACATGACTGATCATGAAGCCAGTACCACAGAACTGAGGACTAGCTAGAGTATTAGTCGTACATGATAAGGACTAGCTATAGTCTAGAATACACATATCATGTTTATGCCCGTGGGCTATAATATCAAGAAAATACCAAAACACGAGCTAAACACGTGCTCGGGGCTAAGCGTTACAAGAGAAGAATTTACATATCAGTTGGAGAATGAAAAAGAAACCCACTGAGGCACTCTGGTGCTCCGGCTGGTCACCGTCGAGTAGATGGTGCGGTAGATCCTTCGTGCTCTTCTATCAGAACCTGGCCATGCAAAACCAGTGGGGTCAGACCCCAAATAGCAAGTACCATAAAGGAGGCCGAACTATGAACTTAAAACCAGCAGTCATAGGCTATCAACAGGGAGAGAAAGCAATAAGTAAAGGAGGATCAAGATTCGTGCAGTACTAATGCACTCATCCCGAACATAGGAAGACAGTAAGTAAATTATTATTTGACATAAGGTAAACTGGAGAACATGTTAAATAAATAAACTGGAATAGTTAGGAACTGGATCTGGACAAGACTTAGACTGGAAAGGTGATATACGATGGAATAACCATGGGACTTTTCAGATAACCAGGTTACAACCTGTAAACCAAACAAGGACCGGGGTTGTAACCCTTCGTCTGAACAGAACTTGGTTTCTCCTACCATTTATCGGCAAGATAAAATAAGAAATCAGGACATATAACAATCATGTACAAGATCAAGACAAGACTAGACAGACTGAACTCCATCTAACATTCACGGCCAATCATTGCCTACGGCTTTCTACATTAACTAACTAGGGTTATCACAATCCTAGTTACTAGCAATATGCAATGAGAATTCCAAGTCCGATTACCCGTTTGTTACTACCTGAATGATCCCAGCAAGAAAAGAAAAAGATAGCAGGATATAGCAGACACCGTAGTAAGATACATGTGTCCTAAGGTACTACGCTCGACGGCGGGCTGGAAGTGCGCTCATCTCGACGGATAGCAACAAATCTCATGTATATATATATATAAGGCCGGGACCAAAGGGACAACAGGTAACTGGGAAATTCTCCAAGAACTATTTGATCAATCTAGTCATTAATCCTAGCCATATTCAGTATGAATCCCTGACCGTGGGAAACCAGGGATTCATGTCCTAGACATGATGCAAGACAAGACGGGTTCATTTATACAAACACAATCACCCACGGTGTCCAGGCCATTTATTTATACAGGTCATGTCAGGTGGCCGTCGTAACAGCTATTCCAGATATATCAGGCCAGGTCTACTTGTCAGGAGTGCGCCACGACGGGCCACTATTATGTCATTGTCATGTCAAGTTTACTGGTCAAGAGTGCGCCACGACGGGCCACCATCAGGTCATGTCAGGTCATTAATCAGGAGTGCACCACTACGGGTCACTGTCATGTTCAGGGGACAAGTGTAGGACAGTATAGTACAAGCATTCAATCAGCGGACTCAAGTTATGCTGAGGTTACAAGGCACAAGTCATCATTAAGATCAAATAACAATAGAGAAATAATAATAGCAGTAATTTAAATAGCTGGACAAGGCATAGGAAGGAGTCCTGCGGCTCAGGGTCACTATCAAGTTATGCTAGTTCCTTGTCACACCATGTCATGTACAATCGTCATTTCAATCATGTCAATTAAATCGGGATTTATTAAGTTCAGTACAAAAGGCGTAAGGATATAAAATGGACGTTAAATATCTAATAAAATATCAATATACAGGGCTATAGAAGAGCCAAGCAATAAGGAAAATAAAACCAAACTGACCCGCTGACATAAGACCAAGTCAGCCAAAGGCCATACGCTCAGGGCAAGGTCATACGCTCAGGTCAGGGTATGCTCAGGTCAGGGTATGCAAGACATACGCTCCCAAAAGGCAGCGTATGGGGGTCCATACGACTCCTTGTCAAGCAAGCGAGCGTATGCGAGTCATACGCTCCTAAAAGGCAGCGTATGGGGTCTATACGACTCCTTGTCAAGAAAGCGAGCGTATGCGAGTCATACGCTCCCAAAAGGCAGCGTATGGGGTCCATACGACTCCTTATCAAGCAAGCGAGCGTATGAAAGTCATACGCTCCCAAAAGGCAGCGTATGGGGTCCATACGACTCCTTGTCAAGCAAGCGAGCGTATGCGAGTCATACGCTTCCAAAAGGTAGCGTATGAGTCAGACTGCACAGCGCTAAAGAGCGTGCGCAGCTCAGTGATGCAAGCTAAAAAGCTCGCGCACTGCTCACTGTCTTCTCCAAATCAGCAAGAACTCTATAGTTTGAACCCAAAGCTTCAAAAGTCCATAACTTGGTCAAAATAAGTCCAAATCCAACCTTTCAAAGGTCAAAATTGGGTAGAATAAAATTCTTTACAACATAGAACAATTAGTTTTTGAAAACAAGTAAGTTTGGTAGATCAAAACCCAAGAAACCAAAAATGATATAAACTTAGATCTACAAGAATCCACCCGGTAAAATCGAAAACTCTAAGTTCTAAACATGCTTAGAATGTAACAATAAAGAGAATGGAATAAACGGAACTAAAATCGTCCAACATTCGGCAAGGTGTACTTGCCTTGGGCTGGAGGAAGAAGATGAAGATGGAAATGAAAAATGAAAATAATAGAGGAGAGAGAGTGGTAGGTGGCTTATATAACAAGCCCAAGCAATCTCCACCATTCATTCCTTTTCACTCAATCTAAACCATGCACCTCATCTCATGAAGAACCAAACTAAACCAAACCAAGTCAAGTCAAAGTGGAACCGAACCAAATAAAACCAAATCCAAGTTAAACCAAGTCATGAAATCCTACTCTTAGGAAAATTTTAAAATATCACGCAAATCGATAAATACGAAATACGGCTCAAATAAATACGTATCCGTATAAATTACCGATACAGTGAGACGGGTCTCACATGGTACAACCAAATCAAGATGTCTCCTGACGACGAAAAGCATACATCATTCCGAACATCGATTGGCACATACTGTTACACAGTAATGCCTTTCGGTTTAAAGAATGCCGGCACCACATATCAAAGAGCCATGAGCATCATATTCAGAGACCATTTATGCAAGACGGTGGAGTGCTATGTTGATGACATCGCCGTCAAGAGTCACTGTAAGGGAGACCATCTGCATGATCTGAGGACGGTATTCGACCTGATGCGAGCGCACAATTTGAAAATAAACCCTACGAAGTCCTTCCTGGGCGTATCCAGCGGGAAGTTCTTGGGCTTCATCATCATCGCCCAGGGTATCCATGTAGACCCTGAGAAGACAAAGGCAATCATGGAGATGGGTCCCCCGAGAAATCTCCGCGAACTCAGAGGCCTTCAAGGGAGGCTAGCTTACATTAGGAGGTTTATTTCTAACCTCTCAGGGCGATGCCGACCATTCACCCATCTCATGAAGAAAGGCGTCTCATTCGTATGGGACGAAGAATGCCAGCGTGCCTTCGACAGCATCAAAGAATATTTGTCGAACCCTCCAGTCCTGGTGGCCCCGGTTGCTGGAAAGCCATTTCCTGCTCTATGTACAAGCAATGGAACATTCCCTCGGGGCTCTGCTGGCCCAAAACAACGATGCAGGCCATGAGCAAGCCATATATTACCTCAGTCTAATGATGATTGGGCCAGAGCACCGATACACCGCTGTGGAGAAGGAATGCCTTGCCCTGGTGTTTGCCATTTAGAAGACGCGACACTATGTCCCTGGACAAACCATACATGTGATCTCACGAGTCAACCCTCTCAGAGTTCTCATGACTAAACCAGGGGCGCTCAGCTCTCGCCTCGCTACATGGGCAATATTGCTGTCCCCTTATCATAGGATCTTCGTCCCGCAAAAGGCTGTTAAAGGTCAAGCCCTGGCAGACTTTTTGGCAGCCCACCCGAGCTCGGAGTCGTCCAGAATATATAAAGAAATCCCAAATGAGGTCGTCGACTCGCATGCAACCTCCCACGATGATGTATGGCGAATGTTCTTCGACGGTGCTTCGAGAACTGGACCCAAGGACAATATCGTCGTCGGAGTTGGGGTGGTGCTGGTCTCCCCTTCCGGATTGGTGATTAACCGCACTTATTCCCTCACGGTGTGGCCGAGTACAACGCTCTGGTCATTGGCCTCCAACTTGCAAAGGAGTTGGAGGTAGAATACCTTGAAGCATACGGCGATTCTCAGTTAATCGTCAATCAGATCTGGGGCTCATACGAAGTCCGCCACGAAGATATGATCCCCTATCACCAAATAGCGATCGACATCATCTCGTCATTCGAGGGGTTCTTCATCGAACACGTTCCCAGACTCCGAAATATCGAAGCCGATGCCCTAGCTGGCCTTGCCGCTTCCCTAGCAGTTCCGAACTATGCTCGCCAATCAGTGGATGTGATAGGCCATGAACTGGTTTGTCCCAAGAACAATGTGCAATTCGTGGCAAGCTACTCCGCTCAGGCGATTGATGATGCCCCGGATTGGAGACAACCATTCATCGACTTCGTCGTCTACGATATCCTGCCCGAGAACCCAAAGGAAGCCACCTCCATCAGACGGCGTTCTCTCAGATTCTTCTACGATACAGAAACGAAAATGCTGTATCGGCAATCCTACGATGGATTATTGCTTCAGTGTCTGTCAAATGCAGAAGCCAAAGAAGCCGTACGAGAAGCTCATGACGGTATTTGCGGGGCCCATCAGCCTGGCCCTAAATTGTAAGACCGTCTTCGCCAAATGGGCTACTACTGGCCTACGATGGTAGCAGATGCGATAGACTATATGAAAAAGTGTAAAGCCTGCCAAGTCCATGCGGACTTCATCCACCAGCTATCCGAATTTCTACATCCGACAGTGGCGTCCTGGCCATTCGAAGCATGGGGGATGGATATCATTGGTCCAATCACTCCACCTTCCTCCCGAGGACATCGCTTCATACTTGCCATCACAGATTACTTCTCCAAATAGGCGGAAGCTATCCCGCTTGCAGAGGTCAAGACTTCAAACGTGATCAGCTTCCTTAAGCATCACGTCATCTATCGCTTTGGACTGCCCCGGAGGATCATCCACGATAATGGTCCACAGTTTGCAAGGCACGCCTTCTATCGATTCTGCGATAAGCATCGCATCCAGATCATGGCTTCAACGCCATACAATCCAGCAGCGAATGGTTTGGCAGAAGCATTCAACAAAACCATCATCAAGTTACTCAAGAAGTTCGTATCGTCCAACAAACGCGACTGGAACGAGAAGCTTGGTGAATGCTTGTGGGCGTACCGTACCACAGTCCGAACAACCACAAGGAACACACCATTCTTCTTGGTGTACGGAGTGAGGCAGTTCTCCCATTAGAGACTCAAATACCCTCGCTTCGCGTCACCCTCACTTATCAATTGACGACGGATGATAACTACTGACGCCGACTACAAGAGTTAGAGGCCTTAGACGAAAAGCGCCTCCTCGCTCAGCAAAGAATCGAGCTATACCAAGCTCGCATCTCCGGAGCCTTCAACAAGAAGGTCAAAATCAGAACATTCCAAGTGGACGATCTCGTTCTGGCAGTCCGGAGGCCGATGGTCATGACACACAAGACCCCCGGCAAGTTCCAGCCGAAATGGGAAGGTCCATTCATCATTGAGGCTGTATTCTCCAACGGTATTTACCGCCTCGTAAAACAAAATGGAGACTTGCTCATGCTGCCCATCAACGGCAAGTTCCTGAAGAAATATTATGTCTAAACGACAATTTCCAGATCATTGAGTCATGTACCCGATGGTGCCGCTGAACTCACATCAACAATTTCTAGATCATTGAGTTATGTACCCGATGGTGCCGCTGAACTCACATCAACAATTTTCAGATCATTGAGTCATGAACCCGATGGTGCCGCTGAACTCACATCAACAAAATTCCAGATCATTGAGTCATGTACCCGATGGTGCCACTGAACTCATATTCAACACATTCCAAATTATTGAATCATGTATCCGCTGGTGCCGCTAAACTCATACCCCCAAATTTCCAGGTTATCAAGTCATGTACCTGCTGGTGCCGCTGAACTCACGACCACTCATCCAAGATTATCGAGTCATGTACCCGCTGGTGCCTCTGAACTCATATCCCGGTCACTCTTTCAGATAGTAAGTCATGTATGATCATACCTCTGAACTTTCTTCCTGGAAGAGATCCTCCCTCATGATCTACTATCCGCACTTCCAGTGCATAAAAAGGGTAACCGATCCACAAATTTCCAAAACAGCCATGTCCTCATTACCTCTGAGTCGTTTCACTTCCGCAAAAAAAAAACAAATCACCCCTTGCATAGAACTTCCATGTCTTCATTACCTCTGAGTCGTTCTATGTACCCTCCTTCATTGAGCCCACTCCTGCCATGTCCTCATTACCTCTGAGTGGGAAGGCTCCGTCGAAGAAACCTTCATACTTGCCATGTCCTCATTACCTCTGAGTAAGTATGATGATTCCTTCGACTTATTATCCGTAGCATAAAACAAAAACCCCCACGGTACGCCAAGGATAATAGGGCCACGAATATTCTCCGTTGAGTCCACTTCTACCATGTCCTCATTACCTCTGAGTAGAAAAACTCTACGGTAAAACCTCCGTACTTGCCATGTCCTCATTACCTCTGAGTAAGTATGTCGGTTCTCTCTTGCCTTATTACCCGTACCCTGAACCAGGGTACGCCAAGGGTAATAGGTCCACAAATGTCCTCTGTTGACCACAAATGTCCTCTGTTGACCATAAATATCCTCTGTTGACCATAAATGTCCTATGTTGACCACAAATATCTTCTATGGAGTCCACTCCTGCCATGTCCTCATTACCTCTGAGTAGGAAAACTCTACGGTAAAACCTCCGTACTTGCCATGTCCTCGTTACCTCTGAGTAAGTATGTCAGTTCTCTCTCGCCTTATTACCCATACCCTGAACCAGGGTACGCCAAGGGTAATAGGTCCACAAATGTCCTTTGTTGACCACAAGTGTCCTCTGTTGACCACAAATATCCTCTGTGGTGTCCACTCCTGTCATGTCCTCATTACCTCTGAATAGGAAGACTCCACGGCAAAACCCTCGTACTTGCTATGTCCTCATTACCTCTGAGTAAGTATGTTGGTTCCCTTTCATCCTATTATCTGTATCCTGAACCAGGATATGCCAAGGATAATAGGCCCACAAATATCCTCCATTGGGTCCACTCCTGCCATATCCTCATTACCTCTGAGTAGGAAGACTCCGCGGTAAAACCCTCATGCTTGCTATGTCCTCATTACCTCTGAGTAAGTATGTTGGTTCCCTTTCATCCTATTATCCGTATCCTAAGCCAGGGTACGCCAAGGATAATAGGCCCACAAATATCCTCTGTTGACCAAAAATGTCCTCTGTTGACCACGAATGCCGTACTAGGTCCCCTAGTACATCCACATCTTTTTTCATCATTACATGCTTTCGGAGCCCAGCTGTTCCATAGCATTCTTTCACCCAATGCATAGAACTTCCACGTTGATAGCACCTCTGAGTTGTTCTATGTATCCTCATTCGAGTTCACTCCTACCATGTCCATATCACCTCTGAGTAGGAAAGCTCTACCATCAACCTTATATTTACCACATTCATACCACCTCTGAGTAAATATGATGGTTCCCTCTCTCAACTTATTATCCGTACCTAAAACCAAGGTACACCAAGGATGATAAGTCCACACAAAATCTCCAGCGAAAGTACCCAAACCTATCACGTCCATGCCACCTCTGATAGGATTGCCACATCTAAATAACTCAACTTTCCATGCTTCTTATTCAAAGTATTCCAAATTTATAATTTGGAAACTTTGAAGGGGGTCTTGTAGAAGCATGAAAAATATTACTTTTAGTCCCACATCGGAAAGGAGAAGAAGAAAGGGCTTACTCCATTCTATAAATATAGCCCCCTTTTCGCCTTTGAAGAGGGCACCAACTTCTCTTCCCTCCTTCCAAACATGGACTCTTCCTATTACGCACCTTCGGGTGCTAAGTCGAAGAAGTCTAGGGCAGCGCGGACTCATCGAGCTCAGTCAGCTGTCCCAACCTCTGAACATTAAGAGCGTCCCGCTACGCGGGCCTCTAATGGAAAGTTGTACAGAACCACCCGTGTCCAGCCCCCGGCAGCAAACGGACATGGTGGTTCTCAAGAGTCTCCCAACAATGATCGAGGGTAAGTACTTTTACTAGTCCCGTATCGGGAAGCGAACATGATACTTACGCACTCGTGTGCTCGAGATACACGGGTCCACAAAGCGAGTACAAAGGTTGATCGAGATGTCCTTGACTTGCGAGATGTGATCCTTCACAAAGCACAAGGAAAGAAGGGGAGTCTCATGCGACTGAAAAAACCCTGAAAGCTCCATACGGCCCATGAGAATTTTATGCGGCTCAAAATCCAGAATGCTTCATGCGGCTCAGAAAGCTTCATGCGGCCCAAAGGCAGTGGGGGGGCCTTATGCGGTCCAAAATCAACAGAGAGCCCATGCGGGTCAAAGAGCTCATACGGCTCAAGGATCCATGCGGATCAAGGATCTATGTGGCTCAAGATATTCCATACGGCTCAGAACAGAAGACACGTGGCTTGCAAAGCAGTTCTCCCTTCCTGCATTAATTACTTTGACGGCTGACAACTCTGAAAAAGTGGCAGCCCTGACACAAAAGAGGTAATTATGACTCTGTCATAATGACAGACCCATAGGGAAGTGAAGGAGATCTCTGACATAATCTCCCGAGATCCAGAGAATACCACGTGGCCCTGACACGTGGACAGTCATATGCGGCTCGAGCGAAGACACCTCATGCAGATCAGAAAGCCTATGCGGCTCAGAGAGCCATGCGGCATAAGGGACTATGCGGCCCAAGACATCCCATGCGGCTCAGAAGACACGTGGCGTAACAGTGCTCCCCTCCGCCCTATGCTGCATTAATTACTTTGACGGCTGACAACTTTGAAAAAGTGGCAGCCCTGACACAAGAGAGGTAATTATGACTCTGTCATAATGACAGACCCCTAGGGAAGAGAAGAGATCTCTGACACAATCCCCCGAGATCCATAAAAATGCCACGTGGCCCTGCCACATGGGCGTTCGTATGCGGCTCGAGCGAAGACTTCCCATGCGGTTCAGAATGAAGCCGTCCTATGCGGCTCAGGCCAAAACAGTCTCATGCGGCTCAAGCGGAGGCCTTCCCATGCGGCTCAAGAGGACCATTTCCATGCGGCTCAGGCGGATGCATCCCTACGCGGCTCGCAATGATCATCTCCATGCGGTTTAAAGATCCGAGGGGGAGGCACTACCCAAGCAGCCCTGACACGTGGCCCAAACCTTATGCGGCCCAAATATTATGCGGCTCAATCTTCATGCAGTTCAGATCCCCCCAGTGGCTCCTAGGACACGTGTCCTAAGCCGATCAATTTCCCAGATTTATTGCAATCAGAGATTGGGTCAAATCCCAATAATCTGGGACACGTGGCAGGAGAATAAATCAAATTTATTCACAGACATCAGAAGATCATTATGAGGAAGATTTATTCCAATCAGCATTAATTGCTGATGAAATTTGGTGTAATCTACACTTGATGGTCCAGATTCATCATAATCAAAACGAATGGCCTAGATTGACCAATCCACAGGCCGCCGCCATCTCTAGGAAGCAATCATTGGCAACCCTAATGGTCATACCCCATTCCTATAAATAGCAGGGTGCCATTCCCTTGCAAGAAAACACATATACAGAGAGAGACATACGCACACATACATATAGAAATGAGAACTTCTCGAGATTAGAGAGCACCAGAATACTTGGGGAGAGAGAGAAAAAAGAGCATTTCTTCAACGCCAAGCAATCTTCTGGAGTCAAGGCTGCGTACCGATCGTCCAAGGAGTAAGACAGAGTTGCCGTCGCTTTTCCGAGCCTCTATCGTCACCCTCCAGAATCTAAAATAAACAATTGTACTTAGATCGCTGTACCTAGGTTTTCGTCCCTAGGCTTTCTTTGTACAAGCGAGTTTGTAACGTGAAGTAAAAGTCCAGTCCTCCGATAATTGTTCTGCTCTTTTATATTTCATGGCAAACATCAAGTACTTTTGCAAAATTGCTGCTGCATTCTCCAGAGGCTCTAGTCTTCAAATTCACATAGTCTAAGGGATAAAGTGATCGTCTTCTGATCAGATTCTTACAGTAGTACTTCCACAGAATTCAATTGTACTTTTGTACTCTTTTTGTAAGTTTTTTACAAAACTTTTGTTTTTGCAAACAATGATATGGAGAGAAATCCCTTCGTTGTCATGTCTACCAAAGTCTAGTACAAACACATCAAGACTATACATAAGGGAGTAATTATGTTCTTCTACAAAAGATCTAATACAGATTCGACAGAAGCCTAGAGGGATCTACAAGGGATGTAGTCTTCATTGAAGCGAAACCTTCCTTCTTCTCGATACACATGATGGAGGATTAAGCTCCACCAAAGCATGTTATGATATTCTTGTAGGCGCAGCTCTCAGAAGCATATCAGCAACCTAGTACTTGAAGAAGTCAGAGCCTTCAAGCCAGAGGCACTGCTACCTCCCTGTGCCAACCTCAGAAACAACATGGTGGTAGGCCCCCCTTCCCTTTATTTATTCTAGAAGCTAGTTTCTGCACTCCAGAGGCGCAGCTATCTGCCTACGCCAATCTCAGACGCGCAAGGGTGTCATACCCTTCCTTTCGAAGCCAACGCCTTTACTGTTCAGAGGCGCAGCTACTTACCTGCGTCCGTATGAGGTACAGGATGGTGATATGCTCACACCATCTCCATTCCTACGATGCAGTTATCTGCTCCGGATCAGAAGCTTAAGTCACTTCTCTACAACAGACTTGGGAACTTCCATCGCAACCAATGAAAGTCAACCTGTCGCTCCAAAAGCACAATAACCTCGTCAACGTGAAGCACAAGCCTACTTGTCGCCTACAGCACAGTGACTCTGGTAGCCCGAAACACAGCTTCATAAGTTGCTCTACATGTACAGAAGTCTTTTCGTCATTCGAATACAAGTCCACTCGTAGCCTAAAAGCACATAGGTTCCGTCGTCTTCAGAAGCACGGTCTACTCGTCGCCCCAGAAGCGCAGTAGTACTTAGTCCTTACCAGGGGCGCAGGAAGCATAGGTCCACCCTAATTGGTTTGTTCAAATCGCCTCTTGCAGAGAAGATTGGGATTAAATCATGATTGATATCATATCAGATTGATTTAAATCTTAGACGAGGATCAATTAGACTCCAAATCTAAGATGAAATCCCAAGATTTACTCGACTGTATCTGAGCAAGCAAATTGACATGCACCATGTGTCACCTCCTTCGATTATGTTTATAACCACCAGAGATCTCGTTTGAGGGGAATATCGATGTCCGCCATGTGTCAGTGCCGTAGAAGCCTGCACCATGCAATGACGAATTTTTTTTTATATCTCAGAAACCCTAATACACATCGCATATGTGCTCGGTTCTCTATAAATAAAAGGAGTTCTTCTTCCACCAAAGCATCGATAGATAGAGGGAAAATTGACAATCGACAATCTTCAAAGGAGCCGCGATCTTCATCTATGAAGACTCGACCACCCTCATCTGCCTATCAACCAAAGAACCAACCAACCAACCATCTTCAAGGAATCTTCTCATCTAGACAGCCTCTTGATCGGTGACCCCAGATTCCCATCAAAGGCGCTAGAGAGCCATAGCAAGGTTGATTCGTCGTCAGATCGTCAACGGAGTAAAGGAGCCGCTGCAGTGCTCGATCTCCATCGTCACACTTTCCCAGAAACCTCTTCTCCCTGTACTTAGAATATCCTATTAAGGACTTCATTTTTTATACACAGATACCTTATACTTTCAATAAAGCAAAAAGTTTCTTCACCCTTTTGTTACGTTGAACAACCACTATAAAGCCTCTTCACCTGGAAATAAACCCTGCCGAGCTAGGGTCTCCTGGTCTATATCCACTAAGTCATGTGGACCATAGTAGGTGCACTCATCCTCCTCGTCGTCTGAAAAATATATCCAGTCAGGATTGGAGCGAAGTACATTTCCAACAACAGTTCCAGTAAATGATATATACTATGTAACAGTAAATCGAGAGAATGTACAAGAATAAGTAAAGTGAACAAGAAAGTAGCATGGCATGGTAAAGCTGTAAACAAGAGCAAGAACAGTAAAATAGGTTATATCATGTACAAGAGTCCAGAATCATACTATCTATGTGAGTGAATATTAGCTTCAACATATGGCCGACTTGGAAACTTGCACAAGATTTTATGGCCTGGTTAATCATACGTGAGGTGTATGATTAACACTCACAAGGAACTAGACTTGCACAAGGAGGGTATTGACCACACATCTAGACTAATATTCTCGCCCTCGACTGGTACAGTGGATCCAACCATGACACATTACGATACGAGATTCTAGGAAAAGATAGCAAGTCTTTTCGAGAATCAGTGCCCATATATTGCACAAGAACTACAACGGGGCTTGCACAAGTTACACCAAGATAAACAAGGAATAACCTATCATGATGGGATCCAAAAATACCAATCCGTGTAACCATATCGAGAATCAAGGATATCTACACAAAATATAAGAAACATAGAAAATACCATAAACGAAAAATTATCAGATAATGTACTCGTCTGAGATCAAGTGTAAAATATCACCAACGTCCGCTACGGCACCTCGAAGACCTAAATATGGAATATCGTATCAATAGCATGTTTGGAATTGAAAACAAGTCATACTAGTTTATTTCTAGGTCAATAGGGCAATTCTAGGTCAAATGGTCAAACTAAGTCAACTCTAGGTTAAATCTCCTATTCCTACCTTGATACATTACCTTTATGTATATACTTCCATATCTAGGTTTCTTACTTTGGTAAAACCCCATATATATATATATAAATATATATATATATATATATATATATATATATATTATATAAAAAAAATATATATATATATATATTATATATATATATATTTATATATATAATATATATATATATATATATATATATATATATATATATATATATATATATATATATATATATATACGGGGCCCCTCTGGCCGCCCCCCCCCCCGCGGGGCAGCACCCACCCTCCTCCGTCTGGAGCTCGGGTTGCATTCGGCGACGCCGGTCCCTCCCTTCCTCGGAGTCGCCGTCGGCCTCGTCGTCGTCGTCGGTACCGCGGTTCCCGGCGTCCTCAGTCGACCCCGTCCATCCTCGGACCTCCTCCGGCCGCCCTCGGCGCACCGTGCACCTCGCGGCCCCTCTCTGCCCCGCCGCCCCTCTTTGCTGTCGTCCCCGCCGCCTCGCCGCCCCCCTCCCTGGTCGCGGATCCTCCTTCCGTGCCCTCTTTCCTGCCGCGGCCCTCCGAGTGTCCGGTGGCGCCCTCCGCAGACCTACCTCCTCCACCGGCACGAGCTCCTCCGGGCCAGGCGTCCTCCTTACTAGCCAGCGCCTTATCTCCAGAGCTCCCCCCCGCGCCTCCCTCCGCCTCGGTTTCCCTCCCGGCGTTCTCCGCCGCCCCCTCCCCGGAGATCCCTCCCTCCGCGCCCCACCCTCCCGTCGCGGACCCCCTTCCCCCTCCCGTCGCGCCTCCCGCGGCGCCCCAGTCCACCAGCTCCGCTTCGCCGGGCGTCTACTGGAAGGACCCCTCCTCTCTTAGGTGGTTCTGGATCACCGCCCAAGCGGCCGTGGCCCTCTCGGCCCGGCGGTCGTGCCCTTCCCAGCCTCCGTCGGCGCCGGCATCCCCGACCCTGAGATGTGGTGCCCCTGCGGGCGCTACCCCCCCACCGTCGGGCCTAGCGCGTTCCGGGCCACCTCGGCGCCCCCCTTGGCCGGCCGAGCGCCCTCCCCTGGCCTCCTTCCCCCCTTCCTGGCCTCCCCCTCGCTCGTGGCAGCCCCTCCCCGGCTCGTGCTGGCTCTCCCTCCCTCCCTGTTCTTCTTCCGCCGCCCGCCATCTTCGCCGGCTCTCGCCCGAGATCCCCCCTGGCTCCTCCGTCTCCGGATCCCTCGGCCGTACTCGATCCCCGTCCGCTGGGCTTCTTTCTCGCCGTCCCTCCCAGCTGAGCCCCTCCGCCGGCGGTGCTTCTCCTCCTAGTCCCGGGGAGGGACCGGCCCCTTCGCCGTGGTCTTCCCCGCGCTGCCTTCCGTGAGCCGCCCTCTCCGGCCAGGCTCGCCCCGCCATTCTCCGTCAGGCGATCCCCCGCCGGTATCTCCCCCCCCCCCGCTCGCGCTGGCCTGTGCGCGGGAGTCCCGAGGTGTCCCATCGGGCTGCGCCCCCTCGGGCCCTGCGATTCCTCGGGCCCCACGTCCTGGGCTGTACGCTTCCCTCGGGGAGCGTGGGATCCCTCCAGCTGTCCTTCCAGCTGTCCTCCTTCCCTTTTTGTTTGAATTTTGAACGGGCTTTCCCGCCTGTGGGACCCGTTTTAGGTGTTTCCTCTGTTTTTTCATGTTCTGCTCTCCTTTCATTAAATAAAATAAAAAAATAAAAAATAAAAAAAATAAAAAAATAAAAAAATAAAAAAATATTAAAATAAAATAAGTAAATAAATAAATAACTAAATAATATATATATATATATATATATATATATATATATATATATATATATATATATATATATATATATATATATATATATATATATATATATATATCAAATAACCACTTGGGCCACATGCATCTCTCATAACCACTAGGCTAGAGGTCGTTAGCCTAGTGGTTATGAGAGATGCATGTGGCCCAAGTGGTCATTTGCTATATATATATATATATATATATATATATATATATATATATATATATATATATCATGTGTGGATACTAGTATATATTTAGATAGTAACATTACCTACCTTTATAACTAGGTAAAACTCAACCCCTTACTAAGTTCATAATAGCACCTAATTATAGATACCACTGTACCTATATATATATGTTGGTATACTATATGGGATACAACACCATCCAAAACCCCAACTGCATCCCCTTTTCCTCATGATCAGTCCTCATATTGATTGAACCTCTCTTGATCAGTCCTACACTACATTCAGTAAAACTGAACTGAAACCAAATAAGTCAAGGACTGAAACTACTGTGAATCCCTTTACCCATACATTTAGTCCAAGAACTGAAGGTTAAATCATTACCTTCAGTATACCCCCCTCCATTCAAATCAGTTGAGAACTGATCCTTGAAATCAGTCTAATGACTGATCAATCATATCAGTCTAAAGACTGATTAAGATATCAGTCTAAGGTCTGATCAACATATCAGTCTAAGATTGATACATCAGTCTCTAATGACTAATACCAAATTATTCTAATGACTGATACCAAATCAGTCTAATGACTGATACAAAATCAGTCTAATGACTGATACAAAATCAGCCCAATGACTGATACATCCAACTCCCCTTACCTTCTACTTCTCATTCAATCTCTTCCCATTTCTTTGCAAATCCTCTTCCTTCTAATGTTTGAAGCAAACCTTCATTCTATTCCCCATGTGACCCAAAATACCACACACACACACACACACACACACACACACACATGTATATCTATATTAGATACAAATAATCCCTATCCTATAGTTAAATTCCTATATAATACTTTACTATTTCCCCCAAATCTCTACTGATACTTCCTTTAAATTAACCCAAGTACTTGCATTGCAAGTAGGAAGGCAAATTCGTTTATAACTGATACTCCAAATCAGTTGGAACTAATATCCCAATCAGTTCAAGAACTGATATAAATATCAGTTGTAAAAATTGATATCCCTAAATCTGTCCTTGTGGACTGATATCACATATCAGTCCTTATGGACTGATACCATCTTAAACTCCTCTTATCTAATCCAATTCTTGTATCATTCCTTATGAACTTGATATGTCAGACCCTTCCATTCACTCTACTGCTTTTACTCTTTCTACTTTCCCTTTTTAATACATCTTGACCTCTTCTCTACTCAGTCTTCAAAGACTGAACCCAAACCCAAGTTCAGTCCCCAACTGAACTCGACACCCAAACCTCATTTCCTTTCTAATTCATATTACTCCTTTATACTGATTTTCCTTCAATCTAACCCCTGCTCATATAGAACAACAAGTACTGCTGTTTATAAAGAAGTTAACCCATTGCTATTCCTGTGAACTAATTCCTTCATTGTTCAGTTCAAAACTGAACTCAAACATTCCTATCATTCCGAATTCCAACTGGATTCACTCATATATATATATATATATATATATATATAAAATTTATGATACATGACATATATACCTACACAAAGTATATACGCATATAATTCTAATACCAATGCCTATAAGAGAATATGAATACACCTATATGGATACACACAGATTGTGAGCCACTAGGCTAGTGTCAATGTGTAATGATAAATGAGTATGTGTACCAAAGTATTGAGGTCCAAAAACTCCCAAATTGATCCCGTGTCCAAATACAACATGACACAACCTACTGGTATCCATTTATGGACACTATACTAGCCTCAAATACGTCCATTTAGCCTATAGGGCAATATTACAAACACTTGGTGTGCCATCCTCGAATTTTTTCCAATGTGGCACAAAACTCATTCTAACTTTCAAATGAGGACTCACTACAGCCTCAAAACTCTTCTTACGGCTTGTCCTTATACATGGGTGAGTTCCTAAGGGTCCATTATCAAAATTAGAATCTAAATGATAAGGTTAGAGGGTGTTATACCTATTAGGAGATGGATTACCATTGAACAATCCAATGGACATGATCCCGACACAAAACTCCTTAGCAAATGGACTATTCTCCTTTCTTCTAGCTCCAAGCTCCTTGTAGGCACTTCCTTCTAGAGAGTATGAGAGGAATGGTGGAGGAATGAGTGGGGTTTTGGGAGAAATTAATGGTGGAATGGATCCAAATGGCAAGAGCACCAAAATGGGAAGATGGAGGCTTGGAATGAAATAAATAAAATTGAGAGGGAGTCCCCCTTATGGCCGGCCAAAAGTTCCTAGGTTAGAGCCTAAACAAAATGCCAAACATGCCCTCTAAGTTGTCATTTGGGTAATTAATTGCATGTGAAGGTTTGGGGCCATTTTGGTCAATAGCCTAATCTCTTAATGAACTAATTGGTCATAAATAATGAGTCTAATGGAACTAGTCTAATGAGTTGGTTTATGAGTCAAATCATGCTAATTATTTGGGCTCTAGTTTAGTGTCTAGGCTAACCGATCTACTAACACAAGTCTGACAATTGGGCTAGTTTCTAACCGTATTACTAACACAAATAAAATAAATAAATACACACAATATTCCTAAATAAATATTCACATTATATAATAATTATAAATTAACAAAATTATCCCTATTTTGTAAACTAGCAGTGACAAGTCTACCCCCCTTAAACTAATTTTGTCCTAGAAATTAAAAGACGAAACTATCACATATAACCAAATCAGAACAAAAGAAGACTAATACCTCAAGGCTCGAAAAGAGAAAGGTTCGCTCCCACATGTCGTCCTCCCTCTCCCAGGTAGACTCACCCAGAGAGTGATGCCTCCATATGACACGAACCAAGGGAATGACTTGGTTCTGGAGCACCTTCTCCCTACGATCTAAAATCTCAACTGGCTGCTCTGGATAACTAAGAGTCGGACCCACCTCGATCTCGGAGTGGTCCAAAATATGACTGGGATCTGCCATATACCGTCTCAGCTGCGACACTTAGAATACGTTGTGCACTCCCTCTAATATAGGCGATAACTCTAGTGGATATGCCATTGCATCGACCTTCTCAAGGATATTGAAAGGTCTGATGAATCGCGGACTAAGCTTTCTGCCTCCACCAAAGCGAATCGTGCCCCGTGCCAAAAACATTTACAGGAATACTAGATCACCAGCCTATCACAAAACACAATATTAAAACTTAAATCTATAACAAACAATCACAATCAGATACAAACACTAGGAATTTAAACTATACCTCAAACTCCAAGGGTCTCTAGTGGCTATCTGCCCAATCCCGCTGCCTGTCCTGCGCCAACCGAAGTCTATCCCTGATCAGCTTGACCTTCTCAGCTGCATCCACAATCATCTCTGGGCCAAGTAAAGCTCTCTCACCCTAAGACAAGGGAGTACGACACCTCTGTCCGTATAGAGCCTCAAATGGTGACATCTCTATACTGGCTTGGTAGTTGTTATTGTAAGCAAACTCTACCAAGTGGAGATGGTCCTTACAAGATACCCCAAAATCTAGCACACAGGTGCGAAGCATATCCTTGAGAGTCTGAATAGTCCTCTCTGACTGCCCATCCATCTGGGGGTGGTATGCGGTAATGAATTTGTTTCGAGTGCCCAAGCTAGCCTACAAACTCCTCCAGAAGTGAGAAGTGAAGGACTATCTTGATCCGAGATTATGCTTGTCGGAACTCCGTATAATTTGACTATCTGCCATATGTACATCTTTGCCAGTCTCTCCGTTGAAAAACCCACCTTAAAAGGCAAAAAATGGGCCAATTTGGTTAACCTGTCAACGATGACCCAAATTGCATCTTTTTCTCTTGGAGATCGTGGGAGTCCGAACACAAAATCTATAGTAATGTGCTCCCAGTTCCACTCTGGAATGGGTAGTGGCTGAAGCTGACCACCTGGCCTCTGCCTCTCGGCTTTCACCTGCTGGCACACCAAGCATCTAGATACAAACTGTGCCACCTTCCGCTTCATACCATAGTACCATACGTGCTCTCTCAGGTCTCTGTACATTTTGTTGGCTCCAGGATGCATAGAGTACTGAGAATGATGTGCTTCTTGAAGAACCTCCTCCTGAAGCTCCCCATTTGGCATGCACAGTCTAGTACCGTGCCTCAGCGACCCATCTTCGATAAAAGAGAAATCATCTATCAACTCTGCTCGTGCTTGCTCCCTGATGCTCCTCAGAGTCTCATCATCAAATTGTGCTGATCTGACCCTGTCCATCAACTCAGACTAAATCTGCAAACCCTATATTTGCATCTTCATCCCCAAAATGATTACTTCGATACCCAAACTATCCAGATCTGCCAATAAATGACGATAGCTACCAGATAACTTCTTAAGGCATCGACAACTACGTTGGCCTTTCCTGGATGATACGACAATGAGATATCGAAGTCCTTCATCAGCTCAAGCCACCTCTTCTGCCTCATTTTTAATTCTTTCTGAGTGAACACGTACTTCAAGCTTTTATGATCCGTAAAGATCTCTACACGCTCTCCGTACAGGTAGTGTTTCCACAGCTTCAAAGCAAAAATAATAGCTACCAACTCTAGATCATGGGTAGGATAGTTCTTCTCATGATAACACAATTGCTTGGATGCATAGGCAATCACCTTCCCGTGCTGCTGAAGAATACAACCAAAGTCTTTCCCCGATGTATCACTGTAGATAGTAAAACCACTTGTCCCTGATGGCAGCGTCAGGATAAGAGCTGTGGTCAACCTCTTCTTCAACTCATCAAAGACAGCCTGACACTCCTCAGACCAGACAAACTTTACGTCCTTCTTGGTGAGTCTAGTCATCGGCTCTGCAATCCTAGAGAAGTCCTGGATAAACTTCCTCTAGTAGCTTGCCAGACCCAAAAAGCTCCAAATCTTGGCAACCGAGCTTGGTGTGGACCAAGACTTAACTGCTGAAATCTTTTTCGGATCTACTGAAATCCCCTTCTCGGTCACAACATGACCCAAAAACTCTACCTTCTCCAGGAATAACTCACACTTTGACAGCTTCTTATACAACTGCTCCTTCCTGAGAGTCTCTAGTACAATCCTTAAGTGCTTCTCATGCTCCTCTGGCATCTTCGAGTAGACCAATAAGTCATTAGTGAAGACCACCATGAACTTGTCAAGGTACTGGTGGAATACCTTGTTCACGAAGCTCATGAACACTGCCAGGGCATTGGTCAACCCAAATGGCATAACAATAAACTCATATTGGCCGTACCGAGTCCAAAAAGTCATCTTCGGAATGTTCTCATTCTTCATCTTTAGCTGATGGTACCCCGACCTCAAGTCTATCTTCGAAAATACCTTCGTGCCACTTAACTAATCAAACAAGTCATCAATCCTCGGCATCGGGTATTTGTTCTTGATAGTGAGGTTGTTCAATGCCCTATAGTCGATATACATGTGTACCGACCCATCCTTCTTCGACATAAACAGAACAAGAGTACCCTAAGTCTAAGAACTGGATTTGATGAATCCCTTGTCCTACAGCTTGTCGACTTGCTTCTTCATCTCTGCCAACTCGCTGTTGTTGACCCTATAGACGTACTGTAAGATAGGCTCAGTGCCCAACACCATCTATAGAGAACTCAACATCTCTGTCTGGCAGCATCCTCGGCAACTCATCTGGAAAGACATCTAAGAACTCTGCTATTAACGGATGCGGCAACTGCTCTCCTCCCACCATAGCTCCATAGAAACCATCCTTCTTCTCTGCTACCCCTCTGACAAACTCGAACTCTAGCTCTCCCGACGGACTAAACAAAACTCTGCCTCCTCTACAATCTATTCTAGCATGGCGTCTACTCAACCAATCCATCCCAAGTATAATATTGTAGCTCGGAAGTGGCATTACGAACAAGCACTCGCTCAATTCTTTGCCTTCCAGTAAAACTGTCCATCTTTTACAAATATTATTGACCAGGATAATACATCCTCCGGTCATGATCTTGCAAGCCCTACCAAATGGTTCAGCAATAATGTTGTGTCTAAGAGCAAAAGAGACAGATACAAAGCTATATGTAGCACCAGAGTCGAATAATGCTAAAGCTGGAAAGGAATCAAAAAGAATAGAACATGCTATAACATCTTCGATGGGCGCGGTCTCCTCAACTACCAGAGAAAACACCCTGCCCTGAGCCCCTATGCTGTTGGTGCTGAGCAAACCGTTGCTGCTGTGTCTGAAGTAGTGGACCCTTTGGCTGTACTATAAGTGGCCTAGCTGGTGCTTTTTGAGCTGCACCTGCTCCCGAGACTGCCCTAGAGGGTTTGCAGGACAATCCTTCAACTGATGTCCAGTAGTACTGTAATAGAGACACACTCCTAGCCTCTTTTTGTAAACCTCCCGAATGTGACTGAGCTTCCTGTAGAAGTTGTACTGAGGGACATGCTGTACCTGCCTCTGCTGTTGCTGGTGCACCTGCTGAATGGGTGCCCTAGCCGGGGCCTGAATCTAGTGCTGGTACTACGGAAAAAAAGAACGATGTTGGAGTTGGGGACGCTTAGCAGCCTCCACGCTACTAGTAGCCCTAGAGAAAGTATCGCTGTCCCTCTTAGGCTTCAGGCCCAACTCGTGCTCTACCTTGCAGGCCTCTGCAAGGATTTCCGAGTATGTCACATAAAAAGAGGGGATAAGGATGTTCACATCCCAACTCAATCCTTCTCTAAAGCATCTCGCCCTAATTTCCGAGTACTCCGTATATCGGTCCAGCCTGCCAAACTCTACAGCATACTCTTCAACAGACATACCTCCATGTTGGAGGTTCTGGAACTGCCTAGCCAGGTCTATCCTGTTCGTGGGAGAGAAGAACTTCTTCTTGAACAAGTCCTTAAACTCTGCCCAGTTGTGGCCCTCTACAGCTAGAGCCGACTAATTTCTGAAATAAGTGCAAATGATGTCTAGCAGCTGTAGTCCCACCGTCTCGACCTTCAGATCATCTGCAAGATGAGATTGGAGCAAAGTACATTCCAACAATAGCAGACGTAGTCCCACCGTCGTCTGAAAAATTGCAGACATCATGTGGACCATAGTAGGTGGTGCATTGTCATCGCATGTGGAAAATAGCAGACGTCAAATAGACCATAGAGGTCAGGACGGTGACAGCTCATCAGGGTTTAGATCCAGTTGAGAATGATTTAGTGGCGACTCAGTTAGACTAGGTTTTGACTGGACTCTGTCTCTAGCTTTATCAGTTTGGTTGTTTATTATTTCAGCCATGTATAGCTATATTTGATTCAGACTCTGGATATAAATTTGATACTTTGCACTCTAAATATTTTTTTTGTCAGAATCATTTATCGTGCCTTTATATCGTCCTCATAGATTTACGATTGAGTATGTTATTTTATATTGTCCTCCAATTGGATATGAGATATATTGACAGGTTATTATATTTACTGTATTTATAGAAGAACTAGACAGCGTTCTACCACCGATTCTACGACGTAGGCTGGGCGCTATCACACACTTGTGCCCCTATATCGGGTGCGGGTCGTGACACATTTTTAGTGGTAGCCCATGCAGGTCAGAAGTTACTATTAGTGCGATGTCGTAGTGACGCTCGACTTAGAGTGCTGCTACGAGCCTGCTGTATATATATAGGGTCTAGGGTATAGGCTAAGGATACTCAATCACAATTTAGGAAAACTTTCAATTTATTGTTCTATGCAACTGTCATTTTTTTCGATATTGATTCTGTACT
Source organism: Iris pallida (assembly GCA_029216955.1). Taxonomy (NCBI): domain Eukaryota; kingdom Viridiplantae; phylum Streptophyta; class Magnoliopsida; order Asparagales; family Iridaceae; genus Iris; species Iris pallida. The sequence continues at coordinate 2,299,358 of JANAVB010032820.1, forward strand.
CTAACTGTTCTTCCTTGATATAATATATCTTGTGCCATATTGACTTCCTTCTTTCGATCTGTCTTCAGGATGGCGAAGACCAGATCCCAGCGATCGGGGCTGGCAGATACAGAGAGGTCTGCTATATCCTGCGGGCCTGACCCCGTCGTGTCTACTGCAGTCAGAGTATCGGCAGTTGCATTCCGGGGTGCTCCTCTGCTAGTTACTGTAGAGCCTAAAAATCAAGTTGCGCCATGTTTTTATTGCTCAGCAATCAAGTAGTGCCCCAAAAATCAAGCTGCACCACAGTTATGAAGCTCACAGATCAAGCTGCGCCACTGTTCAGGTTGTACCAAATATTAGACTGCGCTCCATCACATTGTGCCAAAATCTATGTGGCACCTGACAAATAATTGCCATCATTAACTGACATCACTGACAACTGACAGCACGGTGAACGATAAAAATCTCTTTGAATCCCGCAAAGCATGACGCTCGAGATGATTTATTTTGATTTGATGACAGCTGTCCCGTGCCCTCTGTGAGTTGCGCCTAGGCACAATCTAAACAAATTTTCCTCAGACATTTAAAAGCTGACCATGTGCCTATGCACTGAGTTGTGCCTAGGCGCAACCCAATCAAGCGCAGTTTGATTCGTTGACAGAAGCTCGTGCAACCTGATGAAGTTGAGACAACTTACATTCTGAAGCAGGATGACGTAGCGCACATGCCACTAATCTCTCAAAACGTATCCACTACTCTGTACACGACCATGCGCATCTCAAACATATGATGCCACACATCTAAATACAGTTAGTACACGTTTGTGTAACTGAATAGAAGTTGGCACAATTTAAGGTTGGCGCAACCCAAAGTGGTGCAGTTCAACCTCGCGCACATCAGAATAATTGCTGAAATAGTTATTTCCAGAACTCTATAAATAGAGTTTCCAATCATTACCAAAGCATCACAGAGATCAAGAACTCTTACAAAATTGCTGCTGCATTCTCCAGAGGCTCTAGTCTTCAAGTTTACATAGTCCAACGAATAAAGTGATCGTCTTCTGATCAGTTTCCTAAAGTTGTACTTCCCCAGAATTCATTGTACTCTTGTACTCTTTTCTAAATTTGTAATCAAACTTTTATTTTTGCAAACAATATGGCGACTCTGCTGGGGATGACTTTCTCCTCCGATGAGAAGGTGATAACTCAATATGATGCTGCGTCGATCAGCAAGACGCAGAAGACTCTGGTTGTTCAAGTCAACCAGATAGCTTACGAGGATATGATCAACAAAAAGAGCAACAAATACGCTGTAGCTATCACCAAGAACAAAGCTGTGTGGACTCCTAAGTCTTCTACAGTTATTGTTGCTCATGCGCAACCTGCCTCTGTTGTTCAGGCGTAATCTGTCTTTGTGGCTCAGGTGCAGCCTGCTTCTGTTGCCTGCACGCAACATACTCCCTCTGTTGCCAAGGCGCAGTCCACTCGTGCTACTACCAAGGTACAGTCTATTCACTCTGCTTCTGTTGCCCGCACGCAACCCACTCATCTTACTACTAAGGCACAGTCAACTCACCTTGCTGCCAAGACACAGTTTATTCACTCTGCTTCTGTTGTCCGCGTGCAAACCACTCATCTTGCTACCAAGGCACAGTCAACTCACCTTGCTTCCAAGGCGCAGTCAATTCATCTTGCTGCCAAGACGCAACTTGCTGCTAAAGCGCAACCAGTAGCCCATTTGGCTATGGCGCAACCTAAGCACTCTGCTGCTCAGGCACAGTTTGCACATCATGTTGCCCTGGGGCAACCTAAAGGAACTAGTCTTTTGGCTATTCCCTCTTTTTCTCAAGTTCTGAACTTGGAGAAGCAATATTCTAGTGCTAGTACTAGACAGAACAAAGGAAAGGGTCCTTTAATACTTCCTCAACTGGCGCAACCTGTCACTACCACATTTCTTGTTTGAGGGTATTTTTGTCATTTTTGAATTATTTGAATTTAATATATTTTATTAGGAATTTAAAATGATTAATTAGAATGTTGTGATTTAAATATTATTTAATTAATTTCCATGTGGTTTAGATTAGCCTAACCTAGATTGGACCTAACCTAGATTAGTTATAGCTAGTCTAGTTAGTCACATTGAGTTTAGTTAGCATTGGTTAAATGGGTTAAGTCATGGTTAGCTAGGTTGAGTGGTTTGCAACTTGACTAGGAAGGAGCCCTAGATTCTAGGCCATTCATTAGACTTGATACATTGATAGCCCTTGGATGCACCCCCTAAAAACCCTAACCTTAATTCTTAGCCGGCCAAGGACCCCCCTTGCCTATATAGTATCTCTATTAGGAGTTGTGCCTCTTTTCAATATTCCATCATTTTTCTAAGAACTAGGTGAGCCTTCATTTTTATTTCTTCATAGTTTAATCATTAGTGCTCCATTTTTATTGAGACTTCTTCCATAATATTCTAAATACTGTTCTCCTACTGTTTGTGGAGTCAAATCTCAGGATTGTAACAATTTGGAGACTTTGAGTGGCTTTTGGAGATCCCCTTTGAAGAGGCTTTTTGTTGTGAAGAACACACATAGGTAAAACTCCATTCCTCCATTGAAATTAGGGATTCTTTGCATAAACACCAAGCCCTAGGTGTCCTTGTACTGTAGGAATAGGGTTTGCACCATTTCGTGTCCTGTACGTGTCCGTATCGGACACATATCAGTAACCGAACGCAGGTGTTCGACGAAATGCCACAGTGGGCATTTCGATCGAGATTTTGAATTATGTTTGAATAGGAAGTTGTGTTTGGCTGTGGCTTACGTGTTTTTTCTCGACTGAGGTGTTACTTGTGTCGTGTCGTATCATTTTGGACACGTGTACACACGGGGTGCACCACGCGCGCGCGGAGGTAGCATTCCCCTGCTACCAGCGTGCTCGAGCTCAGTGCACAGAGCACGTGGACACGTGTGTTTGGACATGGAGTGAGGGGCAATGACTGTCGTGTCATCCCTGATGTTTCGTGTCCAACGGATGCGTGTCGGGTGCGTTTGGACACGTGCACTGGTCACACGAATTCATACCAGTCTCGTGCGTGAGTGTGAGTTGGTTTTGGACACGTTGTGTCCTGTTTTAGGACACCATTTTGTGTGAGTGACACCTACTAATATACCCTATTAATTATCTACCTAATGTTCATCATGAATTGTTAAATTGAATATGGATTTGGATATTCTCAGTCGACTGATACTCAAAGTATCAGTGAGTACACTGTTTTAAATTCCTGCTATTTAGTGATTTACATTATGGTTTAATTTGTGATTAAATGCTAAATTATATCCTAACATATTCACTAATCCCTGTTAGTTGATAATTGACACTGAGATTGGATTGTTTGCTGAGGAATGGGGATTTGAATGTATATGTGGCTCGACTGATACTTATTGACTAATACACATTAAGCACAGTTTTCCTAAAACTGTTATCCTATTTCAATCCTTGTTTTAATTGATGTTAGATGGTCAGGAATGATCCTACCTGCTGTTAGTTTATGTTTAATTCAATTTCTTATTCGAATAGGCTTGTACATACGAGTTTGGGTCTGTGATGGTGTAGGACTGATACTTAAATTGATTTCCTGATTTTTCTTGAATTGGTTTTGCTAATCTCGTATTGATTCCTTTTTAACAGTGAATTGGTTTCAATTCCTTTTTAAACTGTGAACTGGTTCCTTTCCTTAATCAATGCTAATACCTATACTTGTTCACTGTCATTTAGTTCTGAAATCTGGGTTTCCATTAAATGTTAATTAGATGGTTAAACCTGAGAACATATCCCGTCACACACAATTTCACTGTCACTTACACATATGTAGCATATACACATATTCCTGTGAAGAACATTAGCACACATTTTTCTGTCAACACATATGTTTACTGTCCATATTCCTGAGACACAGGGAATGGGATTCCTGCACACATGTTTACTGTATACTCACACACACTCTAATGTACATTGTTTTCCCTGTCCTTAGAATTCCTACTGAACACTGTCACAGGTTCCTTCTTAGCACACACACCCCTATCTAAATCCACACACACTCTAAGACATAGGCCATTTGCCTGTGAGCATTAACACACATTAAATCATGTATAGAGACATGTTCCTGCCACTTGAGAATACTCCTTACACACACATCTCCTACCCACACACACACACACTGGAACACACACACACTGATTTCTAATTTCCCCTCACATATATCACAGTCACATACACACACATCTTATATGTTACCCCCTCTCTATGTATATATAATACATATATATGTGTGTATGTATGTCTATAAGTATATACCTAAAGGTCTAACCTAATGTGGATATCTAAATGATAATGTAAAGTGTAAGGGGTAAATTGAAATCAATATTTCTTTGGCCTTGTACATATGGCTCATGGCCTGGGTAGGAAGACCAATAGCATGTGGTGTGATACATGTAGCTAGTGTGTTTGGGTACTTCAATGTGTAATGTAAAGCTATGTGTGATATACATATTTCTATATGTGCGTATAGATATATATATATATATATATATATATATATATATATATATATATATATATATATATATATATATATATATATATATATATATATACTAATATATTCATATATTGATATATATATATATATATATATATATATATATATATATATATATATATATATATATATATATATATATATATATATATATATATATATATATATATATATGGTATATGGCCTAGTGTGTGGCTATTGCCTAGGGAATAGGGCCTATGGCCTATAACCTAGATGAGATAGCTTATGGCCTAGGACTCATGGCCTATGGTGTGTCTGTTTGCCTAGTGAGAGTTTAGTTAGACTTGTTTAGTCTTGATTAGGCCTAGAATAGACTAGTTAGACTAGTATAAATTTGTTTGACTTAGCTTTGACTTGGTTGACCTAGTTTGACTTCTAGGGTTGACCAGAGTTGACCAAGAGTTGACTTTGGTCTAGATTGACCTAGATTTATTTAGAATGCATTGAATAGCATTTTATTATCATTTTAGACATGTTATGACTTGTGCTGTTCTAATTAGGAGCCAGACACCACTCCTCAGGCAGTATTTTCTTCTGGACATCCAGGATATCAGGCGAGTATATTCTCTGACCATTTCATACTTGCTAGGAGTATTTTCTCGCTCTAGATTATCTTACTTGATGCTGACACGACGGAAACACGGATTAGTACTATATGGATCTTTTCATACGATGTTATCCCCCTCGGGAGCATCAGATACATCATGTCATATGCGTTTCACTTTCATCATGTACTCTCATGCTTTCACCTTGCATGTGCACTCTCGTGATTCATGTACTCTCATGAACACGGAGCCCCCATGTTTATATTTACGTGCACCCTTATATGGCCCCCCATGTGAATATCATGTAATAACATAACTTGTCTAGATCCTTGTGTATTAATTGGGATACGGAGGAGTATAAATAGTCATGTGGACAATTTCTAAAGTAGTGTAGCCATGTACGACCTCTCATATTTATTATCAAGCCGTTCACATGTCTAGCTTGTACTCTAAATTACTAGTTCACTATAGCTCTTTACTTATAGTAGATATTTCATTACAGTCTTCCTTTTTACTCATGTTTACTCTTCAGCATTTCATGTATTTTACTCTATTGCTTATGTTTTATTCCTGTTATTATATGAACAGCATGAGATGTACTGTGCTCGCTCCTGTCCTGACTGGACCTGTTGAAATATTACAGAGGATGAGGACGAGGCTGGCTGCCCTACATATTTTGGGGCTACCTTAGATGACAGCTGTGACTTGGACCAGCAGCCGGACCCTATAGCTGTGGACGACACTCCTCTAGATTAGGATGTTTTCATTTACATTACTCTCTGGATGACTGTATATATTTGATACTTGGGATTTGTGTTCTGTGATGTTTTAGACACTTAGACTCTCTGTTCGTACTTGTGGATTTCTTTTCATTTCAGTAGTATCTATCTATCTTCCTATCTTATCTTTCTGTCTTAGTTGTGATTGAGTTTACATTCTGCTATGTCACCCCCATTCGGGGAGTATAAACTGTTTAGCCTTATACTATTAGATGCATGAGACCTAGGATAGCGTTCTACCGTCGACATTGCGGCATAGGCTGGACGTACCCACGTCTCGTGCCCTTACTCTAGGGTTCGGGCCGTGACACATTTTTAGTGGTGGCCCATACAGGTCTAGTTTAGAAATGTAGTGGTATTCGAACTAGAATATCACTGCAGCCTGCAGTAGGATTAGGATATTATTGAAGGTACTCAATCACATTAGGAAAAACTCTTTATCAGATTCCGTATATCTACATTTTTTGCTATTTGTCTTCCTTTGAATATTAACTGTCCGCCTTTGCTATTTTTGACTCATTCTCAGTAATTGTTTTTTGTTGATCTGTATCTCCAGGATGGTTGAGACGAGATCTCATCTCCCCGGACCGGGGGACGCTGCAGAGGGGTCTGCCACCTCTTGTCCTCAGCAGCAGCCAGCCCCTGGTACCACAGCCCCAGTCATGCCAGCCGGGGTGGGCGTTTCAGCTGCGTTCGGAGGAGCCCCTCTACCAGCAGCATGTTTCAGGCCGAGTCCAGTTGTTCCGAAGGAGCTTCTGCAGTTGCAGCCACCTCCGGGGATAGTTGACGTCGTTCAGCTGTTTGCTTTCTTTCGACAGTTTATAGAGGGTCAGCAGGCCCAGCAGCAGAGGCAGACAACAGAGATCAGCCGAGGCATCGATCTAGCCGTGACTACGGTGGAGAGAGTTGTAGCTCAGCCAGCGGAAGTCCCGCAGCCGCACCAGCCACGGGAGAAGGGCATCCAGGATTTTCAAAAGATGCACCCTAGGGACTTCCGAGGGACAGAGGGGATCCTTTATGCCGACGAGTGGATCGAGCACATGGAGGAGATATTCAGGTTGGCTGAGATCCCGACGAGGCTCCTGATTGAGGCAGCGACGAGCATGATGTAGGATCTGGCCTGTATGTGGTACCAGACCGACCCGAGGGTTGGTACTGCAGGACAGACTTGGGCAGCATTCAAGAAGCTGTTCAAGGAGAAGTTCTTCCCGGATGCAGCGCTGGGAGCCCTCGAGACTCAGTTCGAGGCTCTAGTCTAGGGAAGCCAGTCTGTGGAGGAGTACGCAGAAGAGTTCTATCGCCTGGACAGATTTGTGGAGGGATTGTCGGAGGCGACGAAGGCCAGGAGGTTCCGGAAGGGCTTGGTAAAGGAGGTTAAGTCCTACACCAAGAATGCCCGCAGCGCTACCTTTGAGGAGATCCTAGTGGACGCGTTAGCTGCAGGGGATGATCTTGAGCTTAGGCTCAAGAGGGGGCGAGACTTCCAGGGAGGCAGCAGTAGCGGAGGACCGGCCAAGAGGCCGTATTTCCAGCAGCAGCACCAGCAGCACCACCACCAGCAGAGATTCCAGCCACAGCAGTTTCAGCAGCTGAAGCATCAGCCAGTGCAACATCAACAGCCGAGGCAGCAGCAGCAGGCCCCGAGGCAGCAGACTATCAGCTGCACTTTTTGCAAGAAGCCGGGGCACGGTTGGACAGAGTGCAGAAAGAGGCTGGGGAAGTGCCTCTTGTGTGGATCATCAGAGAATCAGTTGAGGGACTTTTCCCTCTTTGCGGGCAGGGCAGCTCAGGGAGCCGGAGCCAAGGCTCCAGGTGGACCGCAGAAGGGGCCGTTGCCGACTCAACAGCAGCGATTCGTACAACACCAGCAGCAGGCCAGGGGAGGCCAGCAGGGGCGAGCTTTCGCCATGGCGGCTGAGGATGCAGAGGCGATAGGAGAGCTGATTGCAGGTTCGATTCTTCTCGACTCCAGTCGAGCTTTGCATTATTCGATTCTGGTGCTTCGCATAGTTTCGTATCAGTATCATTTGCGGTTAGACACGGTATCATAACTGAATTGTTGCCTAGGACTTACAAGATCACAACCGGGGGTGGCATTATCCTCGTGAGTGATGTTTGTAAGGGTCAGAGTATTGTTTTGGGAGGCCGTGTGTTGGAGGTGAGCCTGCTCATAATGCCATTGCCGAACTACGATATAGTACTCGGTATGGATTGGTTGAGCAGGCACCATGCCAGCATTGATTGTAGAGGGGGTAGAGTTCTCTTCAGAGTGCCGGGGGAGCCAGAGTTTGAGTACTCCAGACGTCAGGCGGAGCAGAGCAGTAGAGTTTTTTGCAGAGTCTCGGTTGAGGACCAGACGATTCCACACCCCTTGATAGCGGAATATATGGATGTTTTCTAGAGGAGTTGCCTGGATTGCCACCAGACAGAGACATTAAGTTCTCGATAGACTTGGTTCCAGGAGCAGAACCCATCTCTTAGTATGTCTATCGAGTGAATAACAGTGAGTTGGTGGAGCTGAAGAAGTAAGTGAATGAGCTGCACGACAAGGGCTTCATCCGTTCGAGTTTGTCGCCATGGGGTGCACCAGTATTGTTTGTGCCGAAGAAGGATGGGTCAGTACGGATGTGTATTGACTACAGGACAATTAACAACCTGACGATCAAGAACAGATACCCACTGCCGCGAATCGATGATCTCTTTGATCAGTTGAGCGGAGCTCGGGTTTTCTCCAAGATCGATTTGAGATCAGGCTATCACCAGGTGAAGGTAAAAGGGGAGGATATTCCCAAGACCGCCTTCAGGACGCGGTACGGGTAGTTTGAGTTTTTGGTTATGCCATTTGGGCTAACCAATGCACCAGCAGTGTTTATGAACCTAATAAACAAGGTGTTCCACCAGTACTTGGACAAGTTCATGGTGGTGTTCATTGACGACATCTTGGTATATTCCAAGACTGAGGAGGAGCACGAGGAGCACTTGAGAGTAGTGCTGGAGACTCTCAGGAAGGAGCAGCTTTATGGAAAGCTCTCCAAGTGTGAGTTCTTCTTGGACCGGGTTTACTTTTTGGGGCATGTGGTGACTGGAGATGGGATCTCAGTTGACCCCAAGAAGATCATAGCAGTTGAGGCATGGGCAGTGCCGACTTCAGTGCCAGAGATCAGGAGTTTCTTGGGGCTGGCAGGATATTATAAGAGATTTGTGCAGGATTTCTCCCGGGTTGCAGAGCCGTTGACTCGGTTGACCCGGAAGGATGCTGAGTATGTTTGGTTAGAGGAGTGTCAGGCAGCTTTTGATGAGTTGAAAAAGCGGCTTACGACAGCTCCGATTCTGACATTGCCTTCAGGATCAGGGGGATTCACTATCTATAGTGATGCTTCAGAAAAGGGGCTGGGTTGTGTCTTGCAGCAGCATGGGAAGGTAATTGCCTATGCTTCCAGGTAATTATGTCCCCATGAGAAGAACTACCCTACCCACAACCTGGAGCTGGCAGCAGTGATATTTGCTCTGAAGTTGTGGAAGCACTATCTGTATGGAGAGAGGGTGAAGATTTTTACAGATCATAAGAGCTTAAAGTATGTGTTTACACAGAAAGAGCTCAACATGAGGCAGCGCAGATGGTTGGAGCTGATGAAGGACTTTGACATCTTGCTTCAGTATCACCCAGGGAAGGCCAACGTGGTTGCCGATGCCTTGAGTAGGTATCCGACAACCATGTGTTTGACTATGGACCGTCACTTGCTTGCTGATTTGGAGAGCCTGGGGATTGAGGTGATCGTGCCTGGAGTTCAGATGCAGTTATGGGGCCTTCAGATACAGTCGGACTTGATGGAGAGGATCAAGGCGACACAGTTTGAGGACGTTGCTCTGCGGTGTATCCGAGGGCAGGTTCATGCAGGATTGGTGGATGGCGAGTTTTCTCTTGCAGAGGATGGTGCCTTGCGGCACGGTTCTAGGTTATGTGTGCCCAACGGAGATCTCAGGGAGCAGGTTATGCAGGAGGCCCACAGATCTCAGTACTCTATATACCCTGGTGCCAACAAGATGTACCGAGATCTGAGGGAGCATGTTTGGTGGTACGGAATGAAGCGGGAGGTAGCTCGCTTCGTAGCTAGGTGCTTGGTCTGTCAGCAGGTCAAGGCAGAGAGGCAGAGGCCCCGTAGATTATTGCAGCCATTGCCTATTCCCGAGTGGAAGTGGGAGCATATCACTATGGATTTTGTATCTGGATTGCCGCGTACACCAGAAGGGAAAAACGCGATTTGGGTCATCGTTGACAGGTTGACCAAATCGGCCCACTTCTTACCATTCAAGGTGGGTACGTCTACAGAGAGGCTTGCGGAGATGTACATGCGGCAGATAGTCAGGATTCACGGAGTTCCGGTCAGCATTGTCTCGGATCAGGATAGTCGCTTTACTTCAAATTTCTGGAGGAGTCTGCAGACTAGTTTGGGCACTCAGCTCAAGTTTAGTACTGTATACCACCCCCAGACGAATGGACAGTCAGATAGGACTATTCAGACGCTCGAGGATATGTTGCGGACGTGCGTCTTAGACTTTGGAGGTTCCTGGAAGGATCATCTACATTTGGTGGAGTTTGTTTACAACAACAGTTTTCAGGCCAGTATTGAGATGTCATATTTCGAGGCTCTGTACGGGCGTAGGTGTCGTACACCCTTATCTTGGGATGATGTTGGTGAGCAAGCTTTACTGGGACCAGAGATGGTTGTTGACGCAGCCGAAAAGGTGAAGCTCATCAGGGACAGACTTCGCGTGGCGCAGGACAGACATCGGCACTGGGCCGATAGCCACCGAAGGCCGCTGGAGTTTGAGGTACATATTAGAGTAGGATTAGATTTAGATTTGTTTGTTTGTGTTTTATTGATCATGTTTGTTTATCATAGTTAATTTGAGACCTTGCTTGTGTTTAGGATAGAGACATGGTTATTCTACGGATATCTCCGACTCGTGGTACTATACGTTTTGGTGGAGGTGGAAAGCTTAGCCCGCGCTTCATCGGACCTTTCATGATCAGCGGGAGAGTCGGTGACGTGGCATACAGGCTAGACTTGCCACCTGCACTAGTGGGTGTCTACAACGTATTCCATGTATCACAGTTGAGACGGTACATGGCTGACCCTAGCCATGTGCTTAATCATTCAGAGATTGAGGTAGGGTCTACTCTTAGTTATCCAGAGCAGCCTGTGGAGATTCTGGATCGTCGAAAGAAGGTGCTGAGAAACCAGGTGATATCCTTGGTTCGCGTCGCATGGAGGCATCATTCTCCAGGAGAGTCTACCTGGGAGCGGGAGGATGAGATGCGCGAGCGATACCCTTATCTTTTTGGACCGTGAGGTATGATCGTCTATCCTTCTCATTGTTAGTTTCGCCTTTCAATTTTGAGGACAAATTTATTTTTAAGGAGGGTAGATTTGTCACTACCACATTTCTAGTTTGAGGGTATTTTTATCATTTTTGAATTATTTGAATTTAATATATTTTATTAGGAATTTAAAATAATTAATTAGAATGGTGTGATTTAAATATTATTTAATTAATTTCCATGTGGTTTAGATTAGCCTAACCTAGATTGGACCTAACCTAGATTAGTCATAGCTAGTCTAGTTAGTCACATTGAGTTTAGTTAGCATTGGTTAAATGGGTTAAGTCATGGTTAGCTAGGTTGAGTGGTTTGCAACTTGACTAGGAAGGAGCCCTAGATTCTAGGCCATTCATTAGACTTGATACATTGATAGCCCATGGATGCACCCCCTAAAAACCCTAACCCTAATTCTTGGCCGGCCAAGGACCCCCCCTTGCCTATATAGTATCTCTATTGGGAGTTGTGCCTCTTTTCAATATTCCATCATTTTACTAAGAACTAGGTGAGCCTTCATTTTTATTTCTTCATAGTTTAATCACTAGTGCTCTATTTTTATTGAGATTTCTTCCATAATATTCTAAATACTATTCTCCTACTGTTTGTGGAGTCAAATCTCAGGATTGTAACAATTTGGAGACTTTGAGTGGCTTTTGGAGATCCTCTTTGAAGAGGCTTTTTGTTGTGAAGAACACACATAGGTAAAACTCCATTCCTCCATTGAAATTAGGGTTTCTTTACATAAACACCAAGCCCTAGGTGTCCTTGTACTGTAGGAATAGGGTTTGCAGCATTTCGTGTCCTGTACGTGTCCGTATCGGACACATATTAGTAACCGAACGCAGGTGTTCGACGAAATACCATAGTGGGCATTTCGATCGAGATTTTGAATTGTGTTTGAATACGAAGTTGTGTTTGGCTGTGGCTTACGTGTTTTTGCTCGACTGAGGTGTTACTTGTGTCGTGTCGTGTCACTTTGGACACGTGTACACGCGGGGTGCACCATGCGCGCGCGCGGGTAGCATTCCCCTGCTACCAGCGTGCTCGTGCTCAGTACACAGAGCACGTGGACACGTGTGTTTGGACATGGAGTGAGGGGCAATGACTGTCGTGTCATCCCCGAAGTTTTGTGTCCAACGGATGCGTGTCGGGTGCGTTTGGACACGTGCACTGGTCACACGAATTCGTGCCAGTCTCATGCGTAAGTGTGAGTTGGTTTTGGACACGTTGTGTCCTGTTTTAGGACACCATTTTGTGTGAGTGACACCTACTAATATACCCCATTAATTATCTACCTTATGTTCATCATGAATTGTTAAATTGAATATGGATTTGGATATTCTCAGTCGACTGATACTCAAATTTTCAGTGAGTACACTGTTTTAAATTCCTGCTATTTAGTGATTTAAATTATGGTTTAATTTGTGATTAAATGCTAAATTATATCCTAACATATTCACTAATCCCTGTTAGTTGATAATTAACACTGAGATTGGGTTGTTTGCTGAGGAATGGGGATTTGAATGTATATGTGGCTCTACTGATACTTATTGACTAATACGATTAAGCACAGTTTTCCTAAAACTCTTATCCTATTATAATCCTTGTTTTAATTGATGTTAGATGGTTAGGAATGATCCTACCTGCTGTTAGTTTATGTTTAATTCAATTTCTTATTCGAATAGGCTTGTACATACGAGTTTGGGTCTGTGATGGTGTAGGACTGATACTTAAATTGATTTCCTGATTTTTCTTGAATTGGTTTTGCTAATCTCGTATTGATTCCTTTTTAACAGTGAATTGGTTTTAATTCCTTTTTAAACTGTGAAATGGTTCCTTTCCTTAATCAATGCTAATACCTATACTTGTTCACTGTCATTTAGTTCTGAAATCTGGGTTTCCATTAAATGTTAATTAGATGGTTAAACCTGAGAACATATCCTGTCACACACAATTTCACTGTCACTTACACATATGTAGCATATACACATATTCCTGTGAAGCACATTAGCACACATTTTCCTGTCAACACAAATGTTTACTGTCCATTCCTGAGACACAAGGAATGGGATTCCTGCACACATGTTTACTGTATACTCACACACACTCTAATGTACATTGTTTTCCCTGTCCTTGGAATTCCTACTGAACACTGTCACATGTTCCTTCTTAGCACGCACACCTATCTAAATCCACACACACTCTAACACATAGGTCATTTGCCTGTGAGCATTAACACACATTAAATCATGTATAGACACATGTTCCTGCCACTTGAGAGTACTCCTTATACACACATCTCCTACCCACACACACACTGGAACACACACACACACTGATTTCTAATTTCCCCTCATATGTATCACAGTCACATACACACACATCTCATATGTTACCCCCTCTCTATGTATATATAATACATATATATGTGTGTATGTATGTCTATAAGTATATACCTAAATGTCTAACCTAATGTGGATATCTAAATGATAGCTAGTGTGTATGGGGACTTCAATGTGTAAAGCTATGTGTGATATACATATTTCTATATGTGTGTGTAGATATATATAAATATATACTAATATGTGAATATATTAATATATATATATGGTATATGGCCTAGTGTGTGGCTATTGCCTAGGGAATAGGGCCTATGGCCTATAACCTAGATGAGATAGCCGATGTCCTAGGACTCATGGCCTATGGTGTGTCTGTTTGCCTAGTGAGATTTTAGTTAGACTTGTTTAGTCTTGATTAGGCCTAGAATAGACTAGTTAGACTAGTATAGACTTGTTTGACTTAGCTTTGACTTGGTTGACCTAGTTTGACTTCTAGGGTTGACCAGAGTTGACCAAGAGTTGACTTTGGTCTAGATTGACCTAGATTCATTTAGAATGCATTGAATAGCATTTTATTATCATTTTAGACATGTTATGACTTGTGCTGTTCTGATTAGGAGCCAGACACCACTCCTCAGGCAGTATTTTCTTCTGGACATCCAGGATATCAGGCGAGTACATTCTCTGACCGTTTCATACTTGCTAGGAGTATTTTCTCGCTCTAGATTATCTTACTTGATGCTGACACGACGGAAACACGGATTAGTACTATATGGATCTTTTCATACGATATTATCCCCCTCGGGAGCATCAGATACATCATGTCATGTGCGTTTCACTTTCATCATGTACTCTCATGCTTTCACCTTACATGTGCACTCTCGTGATTCATGTACTCTCATGAACACGGAGCCCCCATGTTTATATTTACGTGCACCCTTATATGGGCCCCTATGTGAATATTATGTAATAACATAACTTGTCTAGATCCTTGTGTATTGATTGGGATACGGGGGAGTATAAATAGTCATGTGGACAATTTCCAAAGTAGTGTAGCCATGTATGACCTCTCATGTTTATTATCAAGCCGTTCACATGTCTAGCTTGTACTCTAAATCACTAGTTCACTATAGCTCTTTACTTATAGTAGATATTTCATTACAGTCTTCCTTTTTACTCATGTTTACTCTTCAGTATTTCATGTATTTTACTCTATTGCCTGTATTTTATTCCTGTCATTATATGAACTGCGTGAGATGTACTGTGCTCGCTCTTGTCCTGACTGGACCTGTTAAAATATTATAGAGGATGGGGACAAGGCTGGTTGCCCTACATATTATGGGGCTACCTTAGATGACAGCTGTGAATTGGACCAGCAGCCGGACCCTATAGCTGTGGACGACACTCCTCTAGATTAGGATGTTTTCATTTACACTACTCTCTGGATGACTGTATATATTTGATACTTGGGATTTGTGTTCTGTGATGTTTTAGACACTTAGACTCTCTGTTTGTACTTGTGGATTTCCTTTCATTTCAGCAATATCTATCTATCTTCCTATCTTATCTTTCTGCCTTCGTTGTGATTGAGTTTACATTCTGCTATATCACCCCCATTCGGGGAGTATAAACTGTTTAGCCTTATACTGTTAGATGAATGAGACCTAGGACAGCGTTCTACTGCCGATACTGCGGCGTAGGCTGGACGTACCCACGTCTCGTGCCCTTACTCTAGGGTGCGGGTCGAGACACAACCTGTGCCTAAGGTAGTTCCACAATAAAATAGAGGGAAACACTTTTTAGCTAACCCTTCACAAAATAAACACTACAACAAAAATACCTTTTAATGATGGCTAAAAAGCGTCATTAATTGCAAACCATTACGCTTTTTTTTCTCAGTCCAAGCGTTATGAAATCGGGTGTTATAAATGTTTTTAAAAGCGGGCGTTATAGATAATTCATCTAAAACCGTCATTAATAGGTTGAATTTCTGCTACGTTTTATTTTCAAAGCGTTATGAATAGTTATGAAAAACTACTGTATATGGTCGTTGTATCATATTTATAACGCTCTATACTACATGTTATACGTTCCAAACGCTGCTCAATTCAATTCGAAAACAACCACTTTGAACCATATTCACAAAAAAGCATTGAAATGTAATATAAAGTACCATTCTCCATTTTATTGTCTCAAAATAGAGTATCTTAGCTACCATTCTACATTTCTCCATTTCATTATATACATCTTCTCAAAATATATAGAGTATCCAATATAGAGTACACTTTAGCTACATCAAAACTATCGACATCAAAAATCTCACAGATACTGTAGCGAAGAAGCACACTTATAACGCTTCAACTTGGTCACATGAAGACTGTCCATAGCATATGTACGTATAGCAAAACCCTGAAAAAGAAAGCAAAACCCTCACTTTTAGAGTCTGTCAATTTTAGGGTCTGTGATTTATATCGAAAAACCGAGAGTATCAGAGTACTCTAATAAAAACTGAAACCGACAAATAAAGTAAAACATCTAGGCATGGCATAGTAGACGTAGTCCCAAAATCATCGATGCAGGCATGCTAATGGAGATGTCACTTTCGAAATAGAAATACTCCCAACTAATATATACCCGCATGTGATTTATATCGAAAAGCTCCCAACAAAAACACCCACAGTACCAAGTTAAACCCATCATGCATAATAGATACCCAACCAACAATTTTAATCCAAATAGCAAAACATCTCCTACAGCAAAGAAATCTTTCCCAACCCAACATGTATAATATGGAAAACCTAAACCAACATCCCACAACAAGTTTAGGAAGGAGAATCCATGCAACAATTTATACAAGAAACCTAAACCAATAATGCATGCATCACAAATAATTCCAACAGCAGCTAGGTAACCCGAAACCGAAAATGATCCAACAACAAGAAAAGAACTAAACATGATCTAAAGATCATTCCTGCTTTACAAACAAAAACAATCATAGGATCGTCAAGCCAAAATCGAACCCAACACGTATCAGTCGATCGAAACCCTTTTTATGTAGGGATCGAGATCCAACAACATCATCGACAAACAAAATAAACCCAAAAACTGAAATCAATCAAGAGTTTAGAATTTATACCCCAGAATTTGGTGTCGGAATCCGAAGGCAGCCTTCGGACTCGACTCGCAGGCACGCACAGCGCCTCGCCGGGTCGCGGCTGCAACTGTAGAGAGGCTACATCATTGACACGAAGGTATCCTCACGTCCGTGTCCAGTATCGACTCGTACAAACACGAGCATATCTGCACCCAGAATGAACAACCCAACAGTACCAACATACAAACTACGACCAACGACAAGAAATGAAATGAGATATATAACATGTCTCAGATAAGGATCAATCATCATCTGTTGTACTAGCGTGCCATAACAAGTATAGGACACGTCCCGACACGGAGCCAGTGTATCCGATAGGATCTGCAACGCTTTGGTTCATTTGGTCGAATGACCATCACCAAGAGTATCAGAGTACTCTAATAAAAACTGAAATCAATAAATAAAGTAAAACATCCAGGCATGGCATAGTGGACGTAGTCCCAAAATCAACGACGTATGCATGCTAATGGAGATGTCAATCCCGAAAGAGAAATACTCCCAACTAATATATACCCGTATGTGATTTATATCGAAAAGCTCCCAACAAAAATACCCACAGTACCAATTTAAACCCATCATGCATAATAGATACCCAACCAATAATTTTAATCCAAATAGCAAAACATCTCCTACAGTAAAGAAATCTTTCCCAACCCAACATGTATAATAAGGAAAACCTAAACCAACATCCCACAACAAGTATAGGAAGGAGAACCCAAGCAACAATTTATACAAGAAACCCAAACCAACAATACATGTATCACAAATAATTCCAACATCAGCTAGGTAACCCGAAACCGAAAATGATCCAACAGCAAGTAAAGAACCGAACATGATCTAAAGATCATTCGCGCTTCACAAACAAAGACAATCGTAGGATCGTCAAGCCAAAATTGAACCCAACATGTATCAGTCGATCGAAACCCTTTTTATGTAGGGATCGAGATCCAACAACATCATCGACAAATAAAATAAACTCAGAAACTGAAATCAATCAAGAGTTTAGAATTTATACCCCAGAATTTAGTGTCAGAATCCGAAGGGAGGCTTCGGACTCGGCTCGCAGGCACGCACAGCACCTCGCCGGGTCGCGGCTGTGATTGTGGAGAGGCTTCGGACTCGGCTCCCCAAATGCAATTACACTCCCCTGAACTAGAACAAACAAAAAAAAATCAAAGAACACAAGCATTTGGTACTTAAATTATTTCATCGAACATGAAGCGCACATAGAACAATTCCCAACAAAATCTTTTTTAGGAAAAAAATCCAAATCAAAATCACTCACTTAATCAATAAAAGTCAACGATGATGCAGCCCTTTTCGGATCATCGCCGACGTGGACGGAGACATCGAAAAACCCTAAAAAACCATAATTTTGGAGAGATGGATGCTTGTATGGTTGTCAAAAATTAGGAGATTTTACTAAAATCATGTCGAGGCAGAATTTAGGACATAAAATAAGCAATGATCGAGATTTTAGGAAAAACCGGTGGTGAAGGCTACGCCGGTGACAACCTTCCCTCTGCGGTGGAGTCTGTAACCGAGGGAAGCGAGGAACGGGCTGAGGGAAGTTGGGGAGCGGGGAGCGGGCTGAGGGGAGTTGGGGAGCGGGGAGTGGGCTGAGGGGAGTTGGGGAGCGGGAGGAGAATAAGAAGGAGAAAGAGAGAGGGTTTAGAATTTTTCTTAAGTGCGGGAGAATTGCGGGGGAGTCGAGGTTTCGACTTAAATTTTCGTACTTTTTTTATAACGCTCGTATCACTGGAGCACTATTAATAACATTTTTAATGTAAACCGTTATAGTTTCTAGTCTTGCTGAACTTTGATGACGCTTCCACATCAGCCTTCATGAAAACCACTTATTAAGCGTCATTAATAGGTCTTTTTGTTGTAGTAAAAAGAAAGCACCCTTTGGTCTTTTCTCAATCTTTCCTAATCTATGACTCAGAAGAAGATATATCAGATTGTATTCCCTTAAACAACGATCTTCAAATCTCTGCCAGGGGAAAGAGTACTGATCAAAGAGGCATTTTGCCTACCCCTATGGCAACTGCTCCAGATCTTCCAACTTTGTATATTTCAAGATCCAAGCAAGAAAAGTTATTGGTATCTCAAACAGATGCACCAGGAACAGAATTCTCTGATTTACGTGCTTATCTCTACAGACGTCAATTAGTATCAACTTCGGTAAAATGCAAGAATTCCATGTTGAGGGCCAATTTACACTAGAAACAAAGGTTTGAAAAGAAGGACCCAATCACTTATGCCAATGAGTTAAGTACTTCTTTGTACACTCACTGAACTAAACATTTTAAGAACCGGAGTCATGTTCCTAACATCATTAAAGAATATGTTCCTCCGACTTCTTCTCGTCCCGTGGTGGTAACTGATCTCTGAGAACGTCTTACACAAAGATGGGAGATCATAGAGATGTCTCACTCACCTATGAATCATTCATCAGAACGCCACTGCCTTTATGAAGTAGTCATCAAGTGTTGTTGCCAATTTGCTAAACGATCTGTCTTTGATCAGCTGAACTATACTTCAATTCCCGAACCCATGACGGAAGATGAAGGTGAGCTATTATATGCTTCTGTCAATATGACTTCCCGAGATACTCGGGGTAGAAAATCCTCAAAGCATGGCACGTCTCACAATTCGAGTTAGCAGTACTTGGGACAACTCTGCGAATCCAGTGAAGGGTTTTTCAAGATATCAGATCGAAAGATCGAAACTTGGATCAAGATGTCTTCAATCAAGACGATCTTTCCATTACTCATCTGGGAGAAGATTCTTTGTCTGACTTTGACGCAGATCGTGAATGTTCTGAACAAACTATCTCGTCAATAATGGCAAGAGAGGTGAAAGCATATGCCAATACAGAAGACTAAGATGCTTCTAGTTCAGCCAGTCAAGAGCAACGAATTGCTGCATTAGAGGACAAACTAAAGACCATGGCTGAAATGGTCGCAAGTATGCACACTATAATCGTGGCTCAACATGCAGTACCACTGGTTATAAATCCTGCTACAAATCCCGAGATCATAGCATCTTCTGTACCTGTTACTGTTGGTCTGGGGGTACTTGCTCCCCAGGTTGCTTCTGTACCAATTCAAGCTGCTTCCAGTCAGTCTGGTGCTGGAGGTGGTAATTATTATGCTGTTCCTCCTCCTAACAACTCAAATCAACCCCCCAATTCCCAGACATCAGGGGATGCTAATGAGACTGTAAAACTCTTACGCACTCATTTTGAGGCTTGCAAACATAAGGATGGTCTACAAAGGCTTGGGATAAAATAACCATATCCTGTTGAATAGAAGGATGTTCAATTTCCTTCTAAGTATAAGCTTCCCACCATTATGTTGTTTGATGGCAGCACTTATCCAAGTCAGTACATCAATCACTTTGAGGTGATGATTGACCAATTGCAGCCAAATAATGCTCTTCCTACCAGGGTGTTCGTCGGTTGTTTTTTCTGGTGCGGCATGTGACTGGTACCGTAGCTTGCCTGATGGCTGCATAACTTCTTTTCCTGGTTTTAAGCAAATATTCTTGGAATAGTTCTATGAGGGAGTCAACGATATGGCGATGTCTGCCCTAATCAAAGTTAAACAAAGACATAATGAATCCACGGAGAGTTTCTTTGAAAGATTCCGTCGAGAGGCACTTAAAATGCCTCTAGGAACTATATCTGCTGTAACAATAGACACTTGCAAATCAAACTTGTTGCCTATCATTAGCATATGGATGGGATCAACATAATTCCAAGATTGGCCTTCTTTCGTTGTGAATGCCAAGACGGCAGAGGTTAGCGCTGAGAAGTTCAAGCAGTTAGGAGTTTAAATGACTTATCCTAACCAAGATGAACATTCTACACCCGGTGGTAATAATCACCAGAACAATCGCAAGGGTAAAAAAATATTGGCCATCAATCTCTAGGGTAAGGAGTCATTGGCTGTTAATGTGGCTCAGACGGCACCCACTCCATCAGCAGCACCACAGAAAGCACCTCGTCCAAAAGAAGAGTATTCTTTTGATGAAGATGATATTATGAGCATTTTTGATTGTTTAATCAAAAGCAATAAACTTCAACTGCCGGAGGCAAAACGGCCAGAGGAAGTAGGTAAGACTTACCACCCTAAATATTGTGTTTATCACAGATTTATAGGGCATCCAACCAAAGCATGTTACGTGCTCAAAGGCAAAATCCAAGAAATGGTCAACTCTGGTGCAGTTACTCTCCAACAGGATGAGAAGACTGTGATGGCAAATGTCGTCTCTGTATAGTTTGGTGATTTTCTACCACAACTAGTGCAAGATGGTGTTGTCCCCATTCCAAGGGCTACTCTCGAGATTGTGAATCTTCCACCTCCCCAAAATGAAGGTCTTGTTCCACTGTCCACTGACAAAGAAGAAATCATATGGATTCATCCAGATCTAGTGGCAGACTTTGAAGCGCCTTCATATTCCAATCAAAAAAAGCGCTCCAAAACTAAATCCAAGAGCTGCAACATGGTATCTTTTGAACCAATGGCAGAAGAAGAAATTCTAATTGGCACCAGATCTGGGAAACTTTACCTCAAAAAGTATCTCAAAACTCAAGAGAATTTTGTCCCATCTCCTGATGTTCCTCCTACATCATTTTCTCCTGTTGAGAATATACCATCTACATTCTCACCAGTGGTAGAACTAATTCCTCCCAAACCGATATCAGCAGACAAGGAAAAACAACCCGTCCGTTTTGACAAAGTATTAAAAAAGTCCTCATCTCTTGGACTTGAAAAGCTATATAATTTTGACATACTGGCTCATTTGGCTAACACTCCAGCGAGACTGTCAATCTTCGAACTCTTGTGTCTCTCAAAAGAAACTCGAAAAACGTTAAGTGAAGCTTTAATGCAGGTTAATGCTTGTCTTACTCTCCTCAAGAAGCCTGAAAAGGAATCCATCAGCTGTACACATTATCATAGTGTATTTGAATTAATACCTAATATCACTTTTACGCAAGATGACATGTTGTTAGAAGACAATCGTCATGATCGTCCTCTCTACTTTACGGGATATGTGGACACCATGAAAGTCGATCGTATTCTGATTGACCATGGATTTGATCTTAGTATCATGCCAAAGTCTTTGTTGGATGCCTTGAAGATCCCAGTGCACAATCTTTCTACAACTATCACTACCATCTTGGGATTCAATCAAGGAAGAAGTGAACCTTTAGGAAAGATACGCCTGAAACTCCAAATCGGCAATCTTCGTACCAAGGTGACTTTCTATGTGATTGACAATTATGGCTCATACAATGCTTTGCTGGGAAGATCGTTTCTCCATGAACACAACATTGTACCTTCTACTCTCCACCAATGTTTCAAATATATAGATGGCAATGAAGAAGTAAAGAAAGAAGTTGTAGACGTAAATCCTTTCAAGGGGGTTGAAGCGTACTGCAATGACTCTCGCATGTACAAAGTGAAATTCATGAAGGTGGTATTAGCAATGGATACTGATGAAGAACAGAAAGGCATGACGAATGATACTCTGGTGATTTCTGTCAAAGGACGTACTTCCTGTCCTCAGTCTTCCAAACCACTGACTATCTACCTTCCTTCTCACAAGAAGCAGCCTCCTGGTGTTAGTCAGGAAGAAAGGGAGCTCACCTCTTCTGAGCCACTTGTAATTGACCTTTGTCGTAAAAAGCTTCCTTCTCCTTCTCGTTCTTCTTCTCCCCCTCTGGTTATAAATCTGACTAAGCCTGTTAAGGCTAAAGGTCCTGTTGTAAATGATGATATAAAGATCAATAAAGCATCTCTTTTGCAGTATATTGATGTCTCTTATTATACTCAATGTTATTTGGATATGCTAGATAGCTTTAAACCACTTACAGTAGGAGTCGTACCATCTCTCCAAAATGTGGTATCACTGAATTCAAAACAAGAATCGTACTTTTTAGTACCGTCTCGAAAGAAAGGCGAAATGCTTATACTTTTTAATAAACGGGAAGAACAAAAAATTATGCCTGACAACGATGATAAGGATGATACATTAAGGCTATAATTACGTCGCTATAGTCCGCAATCCAAGGCAATCATCCGTAAAATGGGCTATGATTTCAGAACTGGTCTCAATAGCGATAAAGGAAGGCAAACTCCTATTCGTATTTCTGTTCCAAAAGGAAAATCACAACAATACTACAGCAAAATGAAGCAGGGATTAGGTTATACTTCACCACTTTCGACTCCAGAAGCTTCCGAATTCGATGAAGATGAACGATCTAACTCTTCTGATTCTATTTCATGGGATTCTGATACCATATTGGTCATGTTTATCGGGTAACAGTATCTTCTAACATGGTGTCAGCCGAGTTCTCAGACAATGACAAAGATGTTATTGAGGAAGCTCCTGAAGTAGACCCTTGGGCACAAAGGATAGACAATCAGTAGGAACTCCGTTTTGAACAACGAGAACCACCTACTGAAGATCAACTAATCTAGATCGATGTTGGAGAGAAGGATGTACCACGACCAATCTTCATTACCAAAAATCTCCCAAAGGATGATAAACAAGAACTGATTCACCTCATTCGTGAATATATCGATGTCTTTGCCTGGAGCTATGAAGATATGCCGGGTTTAGATCCTCAGGTCGCAACTCATAAATTTAACATCTTGCCTAATGCCAAACCAGTCAAACAACAACAACGGCGATTTAAGCCTGAAATGATGGATATGATTGATGATGAAGTCATAAAGCTTATCGCTTGCAGTTTTATCAGAGAAGAACAACATCCTAACTGGGTAGCTAACATTGTACCAGTTTTGAAAAAGATTAGAAAAGTACGAGTGTGCATAAATTTTCGGGATCTGAATGATGCGTGTCCTAAAGATGAATTCCCTCTCCCAATTACTGATGTCATGATCGACAATACTTGTGGATTCGAACGAATCTCTTTCATGGATAGGTTTTCTGGATATAATCAAATCTGGATAAATCCTGAAGATGAAAAACAAACTTCATTTCGTACTTCTCGTGGAGTATACTGTTATACAGTCATGCCTTTTGGTCTTAAGAATACTGGTGCAACTTACCAGCGGGCTATGAGTACTATCTTTGGAGATCATATGCGAAAGACTGTCGAATGCTATGTTGACGATATTGCTATCAAAAGTCGTCTAAAGGAAGATCACATCCAAGATTTAAGAACTATCTTCAATCTAATGCGCCATCATCAACTCAAAATGAACCCCTCTAAGTCTTTCTTGGGTGTCTCTAGTGGCAAATCTTTCGGATTCGTCATTACCTCTAAAGGTATACACGTTGATCCCGAGAAGCTCAAAGCCATTCAAGAGATGCGTCCTCTACGCAACCTAAAAGAGCTACGAGGATTCCAAGGTCGACTTGCGTACAACAGGAGGTTCATTTCGAATTTATCTGGACGTTGCAGACCATTTACTCAGTTAATGAAGAAAGGTGTATATTTTATTTGGACAGAGGAATGTCAACGAGCATTTGATGACATAAAGCGGTATTTGATGAGTCCACCGGTCCTTCTACCACCGATCTCAGGAATACCCTTCTTGATGTATGTTCGAGCAATGGACCATTCATTGGGTGCATTACTGGCTCAAAAAAACAAAGAAGGTCATGAACAAGCCATCAATTACCTTAGTCGGACGATGATTGGGGCTGAATATCGTTATAGTCCTGTGGAGAAGGAATGCTTAGCCTTAATATTTGTTGTTCAAAAGATAAGACATTACATTATCGGCTAAACTATTCATGTTATTTCTCGAGTCAATCCTCTTCGGGTTCTAATGAAGAATCCCAGCACTCAATTCTAGGCTTGCTACATGGGCTATATTATTAGCACAATATGACATGGTGTATGTTTCTCAAAAGTCTGTGAAAGGCCAAGCACTTGCTGACTTCTTAGCAGCTCATCCTGTCCCTGAAACATCTAAGCTCTATGACGAAATTTCAGATAAGACATTGGAATCAAATATGATCTCAAAAGAATTGCCTATTTGGCGGTTGTTCTTCGACGGAGCTTCTAGAATTGGACCCGAAGGCACCCTTGTCGCTGGAGTAGGAATCGTTCTTGTTTCACCAGATGGATTAGCTATTCAGTGGACTTATTCCTTAGATGAGTCATGCTCCAACAATGTAGCAAAATACAATGCCTTGCTCATTGGACTCCAATTAGCCAAACAACTAGATATTGAATATCTCGAAGTATATGGTGATTCTAAACTGATTGTTAATCAGGTTAGAGGCACATACGAAGTTCGACATCAAGATCTGGTACTATACTACGAAGATGCAATCAGAATAGCTTCTTCGTTCAAAGGGTTCTTTATCAAACATATACGTCGAGCATGTAACACAGAAGCTGATGCCTTAGCTAACCTAGCTGCGGTCTTGGCAGTTCCAGTCAAAAGACAACAAATGGTTGTTATCTCCAATCAAGAACTATTTTGTGTTGAAAATAACCATAACATTGAATTCAGTAATTCAATTGAAGTCAATGTCATCAAAGAATACCGGAGAGCACCTTTCATCAACTTTGCAGTACATGATATACTACCTAAATATCCTAAAGAAGCTACAAGTATTCGTTGTCGATCGCTTCGATTCTATGATAATTATACCACCAAAACCCTCTTTCGAAGAACTTTTGATGGATTACTCTTGAGATGTCTTGCTGGTGATGAAGCAAAGCAATTATTGTGTGAAGCTCATGATGGCATTTGTGGAGCACATCAGCCTGGTCCTAAATTACAGGATCGCATCCGACGTATGGGTTACTACTGGCCCTCTATGGTATCAGATGCCATTGACTATGCAAGGAAGTGCCGTGCATGTCCGATTTATACAGATTTTATTCACCAACCGTCAGAATTTCTTTACCCAACTGTTGCCTCATGGCCCTTCGAAGCTTGGGGCATGGATGTAATTGGTCCAATCAATCCTCCTTCGTCTAAAGGACATCAGTTTATCTTAGCTATAACCGATTATTTTTCTAAATGGGCTGAAGCCATACCTTTAGCTGAAGTGAAGACTAGTAGTGTCATTAACTTCATCAAACATCATGTGATATACAGATTTGGCGTAACTCGTCAGATCATCCATGATAACGGACCACAATTCGTCAGCTAGAAATTTACTAGGTTCTGTGATGATAACAGAATCAATAATGTTGCTTCTACGGCCTATAATCTCGTGGCTAATGGGCTATCTGAAGCATTCAACAAGACTATCATCAAACTCCTCAAAAAGTTTGTCTCTATTAACAATCGTAATTGGAGAAAGAAACTTGGAGAATATCTATGGGCTTATCGTACTACAGTCCGTAATCTCACAAGTTGTACACCTTTTTCACTAGTATATGGATACGAGGTTGTCTTACCGCTGGAAATTCAAATTCTATCCTTGAGAATTGCTATTGCTAATGAACTTACCACAGAAAATAATAATCGTCTCCGACTTCAAGAATTGGAGGCGCTCGATGAGAAAAGGCTATTGGCCCAACAACATATCGAACTTTATCAAGACCGTATCTCAAAAGCTTTCAATCGCAAAGTCAAAGTGCGAACATTCCAAGAAGACGAGCTAGTTCTTACAGTAAGACGTCCTATGACTATGACCCATATGAGCAAAGGCAATTTCGGGGCAAAATGGGAAGGTCCGTATGTGGTAAACAAGGTTTTCTCAAATGGAGCCTACAAATTAACATATATGGATGGCAGAGTTGCTATGATGCCTATCAATAGAAAATTTCTCAAGAAGTATTACGTATAAAAGTAAAATGTTCTTCATTCAAAGAAATGATGTAAATAAAACTCATTTTATTTCAAAAGCAGAAAAGAGTTACATAATATTAAGGACGGGGACGAGGACCTGATCCTTCATTATTAAATACATGATTGTTTACAAAAACAAAAAGTTTATTCCAAACTTGAAAAGAATAGTACAAAGTACAATGAATTCTGGGGAAGTACAACTGTAGGAATCTGATCGGATGACGATCACTTTAACCCTTGCACTATGTGAACTTGAAGACTGTAGCCTCTGGAGAATGCAGCAGCAATTTTACAAGAGTTCTTGATCTCTGTGCGTATGTATCTGATTATTTCACAATAATTGGAAACTCTATTTATAGAGTTCAAGAAATAACTGTTTTAGCAGTTATTCTGATGTGCGCGAGGCTGGATTATGCCACATTGGGTTGCGCCAACCTCCTGTTGTGCCAACTTTCATTCAGTTGTTAAGTCGTATACTAACTGTATTTAGACGCATGGCATCATGTGATTGAGATGTGCGTGGTCATGTACAGGATAGTAGACATGTCTTGAGAGATTAATGGCATGTGCGCCACGTCATCCTGCTTTAGAATGTAAGTTGTCTCAACTTCATCAGGTTGCGCGACCTTCAGTCAATGAGTCAAACTGCGCTTGATTTTGGCTGCGCCTAAACACGTGGCAGCCTTTGAGCAGAAGTCATTCAGATTACGCCCAGGCGCAACTAAGGATTTTATCTGGATTGCGCCTAGGCACAACTTATGAAGCGTACATGACAGCTATCAACCAACTCCCCTTGAGCGGCACAATTCACGGGATTTGAAGAAATTTTCCTCGTTCACTGTGGTGTCAGTTGTCAGTGTTGTCAGGTAATGATGGCCATTAAGTGTCAGATGCCACGTAGATTTTGGCATAACAAGACTGGACGCAGTCTGATATATGGCGCAACCTGTTCAGCGGCGCAGTCTGTTCTCTGAGCTTCATATTAGTGGCGTAATCGGATTTTTGGGGCGCAACTTGATCACTGATTAGTATGTTCAGGGCACAACTTGATTTTTAGGCCCTACAAGACTCCCTTCAAAGTTTTTAAAACTTAAAACGTTTTAAAGTTTTGAAATACTTTAAATTTAGAAATTTTTTGACTGAGTCAAGTTGTGCCAGTCTCGCACAATCTCTTATGACCAATTACGATTCATCATGCATGATTCAGGATGACTGTTAGGATTCTGACTTTCTGGCTATAAATAATCCCCATTTACTCCACTGTGATTCTTTACTTTCACTTTTAATCTTCTGAGAAAATTTCTATAACTTTTGCAACCCTCTTTTTCGACCATCTTCTTAACGACACGGCCCCCAAAAGGACTGCTGCTAACAAAGGAAAGGCCATCGCCACCCCTTCAACTCGTATTCTGCCTGCCCATGTGCCATAATATGTGCTGTCTTCTTCTCGTCGAGAGACAGCCAACCTAGCAATGGAAGGTGATTAAGGGCAAGTCGATTCGATTTATGAGTGATGATTTTGTCAATAATTGATTTGCGCCCCTCTTTTTAGAGTATGGAGTATCACAAATTTTGTGCCACCTCTTTTTAGGGTGTGGTCGCCCTTTTCTTGAACACCGTTCGTTTTTATGAACCGTATTGTGCATATTGTTGCGTACAGTTAAAAAAAACAATATTGTACGACTTAATTTGAGGTGCAACCCAGTATATGGCACAACCTGAGGTGTTACACAACTTGAGTTTTGCGCAGCATGGCATGTGGCAGAACCTAGGTTGTTGCACAACCTAAGTTTTCGCACAACACATCTCGTGGTGCAACTCAGGGAGTCTATATAACTCAAGAAGTCATACATCATTGTTTTGCTTCATCACCAGCGAGACACCTCAAGAATAATCCATCAAAAGTTCTTCGATAGAGTGTTTTAGTAGTATGATTATAATAGAATCGAAGCGATCGACGACGGATACTTGTAGCTTCTTTAGGATCTTCTGGCAAGATGTCATGTACTGCAAAATCAATGAAAGGTGCTCTCCAGTCCTTGCTAATAACATTGACTTCAGTTAGGTTGCTGAATTCAATGTTGTAGTTGTTTTCAA
Source organism: Iris pallida (assembly GCA_029216955.1). Lineage (NCBI taxonomy): Eukaryota > Viridiplantae > Streptophyta > Magnoliopsida > Asparagales > Iridaceae > Iris > Iris pallida. Next base: position 2,328,042 of record JANAVB010032820.1, read on the forward strand.
CACAGAATAGTTCTCTATTAGAGATAACAACCATCTGTTGTCTTTTGACTGGAACTGCCAATACCACAGCTAGGTTAGCTAAGGCATCAGCTTTTGTATTTTATGCCCGACGTACATGTTCGATGAAGAATCCTTTGAACGAAGAAGCTATCCTGGTTGCTGCTTCATTGTATGGTACTAGATCTTGATGTCAGACTTCATATATGCCTCTAACCTGATTAACAATCAGCTTAGAGTCGCCATATACTTCGAGATATTCAGCACCCAGTTGTTTAGCCAATTGGAGTCCAATGAGCAAGGCATTGTATTCTGCTATATTTTTAGAGCATGATTCGTCTAAAGAATAAGCCATTTGAATAGTTAATCCATCGGGTGAAACAAGAACAATTCCCACTCCAGCCACAAGGGTACCTCCAGGTCCAATTCTAGAAGCTCCATCAAAGAACAACCTCCAGGTAGGAAATTCTTCTGAGATCATATTTGATTCCAATGTTTCGTCTAGAATCTCATCATAGAGTTTAGATGTCTCAGAGACAGGGTGAGCTGCTAAGAAGTCGGCAAGTGCTTGGCCTTTCACAGACTTTTGAGGAACATAAACCATATCATATTGTGCTAATAATATGGCCCATGTGGCAAGCCTAGAATTGAGTGTACTTGGCTTCTTCATTAAGACTCGAAGAGGATTGACTCGGGATATGATATGAATAGTTTGGCCTATGATGTAATGTCTTGTCTTCTGAACGACAAACATTATGGCTAAACATTCTTTCTCCACCGGACTATAACGATGTTCAGCTCCAATCATTGTTCGACTAAGGTAATAGATGGCTTGTTCATGACCTTCCTTGTTCATCTGAGCCCGTAAAGCCCCCAATGAATGATCCATTGCTCGGACATACATTAAGAAGGGTATTCCTGAAATTGGTGGTACAAGAACCGGTGGACTCATTAAATACCGCTTTTTATCATCAAATGCTCGTTGACATTCTTTCTTCCAAACGAAAGATACACCTTTCTTTATTAACTGAGTAAATGGTCTGCAACGTCCCGATAAATTCGAAATGAACCGCCTGATGTACGCAAGTCGACCTTGGAATCCTCGTAGCTCTTTTAGGTTGCGTGGAGGACGCATCTCTTGAATGGCATTGATCTTCTCGGGATCAATGTGTATACCCTTAGAGGTAATGACAAAGCCGAGAAATTTGCCACTAGAGACACCCAAGAAAGACTTGGTGGGGTTCATTTTGAGTTGATGCTGGCGCATTAGATTAAAGATAGTTCTTAAATCTTGAATGTGATCTTCCATGAGACGACTTTTAACAACAATATCGTCAACATAACATTCGACAGTCTTTCACAGATGATCTCGAAAGATAGTACTCATAGTCCGCTGGTAAATTGCACCTGCATTCTTAAGACCAAACGGCATATGACCATATAGCAGTACACTCCTCGAGGAGTACAAAATGAAGTATGTTTCTCATCTTCAGGATTCATCCGAATTTAATTATATCCAGAAAACCCATCCATAAAAGAAATTTGTTCGAATCCATATGTATTGTTGATCATGACATCAGTAATTGAAAGAGGGAACTCGTCTTTAGGGCAAGCATCATTGAGATCTCGAAAGTCTATGCAAACTTGAACCTTTTCGGTCTTCTTCAGAACTGGTACAACGTTGGCTACCCAGCCAAGATGTTGTTCTTCTCTGATAAAACCACAAGCTATAAGCTTTTTGACTTCATCGTCATTTGCATCCATCATTTCAGGCATGAATCGTCATTGTTGTTGTTTGACCGGCTTGGCATTCGGCAAAATATTAAGCTTGTGAGTTGTAATTTGAGGATCTAATTCCGGCATATCTTCGTAACTCCAGGCGAAGATATCAATATATTCACGAATAAGATGAATTAATTCTTATTTATCAACCTCTGAGAGATTTTTGCTAATGAAGACTGGTCGTGATACGTCATTCTCTCCAATATCGATCTGGACTAGTCGATCCTCAGTATGTGGCCCTCGTTGTTCAAAACGAAGTTCCTACTGATTGTCCATCCTTTGTGTCACGCCCCGCTCCCGTAGGAGCGATCGTCCTCGCTAAGGCGTAATATCGCATGAGCCTAGATTGCGCTCGTACAAGGCGGGTTCCATAACGGCCGATTCCAACGGCTGTGACGGGGTCGTCGCACAGAAGTCCCATGCAAAGACATTGAATAATAGCAGCGAAAATTAGAACAAAACACAAGTTATGCAAAAGAAGCTCTTTATTGATATTGAAACAAATGTTACATTGGGGCGCAAGGCCAAGATTACAAGTCTCTCATGCTCACTCATCTCACATTACAAGTCACTCAGCTCTCTCTCATCTCTCAATACAAGTCTTGAGTCCAGCGGAAGCTTCGGAAGGCGACGTCCATACATTATGTCCTGTATAAGTATTTTAATCCATGCGGCCGCACGCTTCGAATCGTCAAGGAACTCCGTACCTCGACGCATCCAAGCGAGCTCCGCGCCACGAGCTTCTACCTGTGCATGTACATGAAAACTATGTGGGTGTCAGTACTCAACTGTACTAGTAGAATGAGCTCCTCGCCCACCCATACAAACCCAACACGTTTGATTTACTTTGTACAACATAGTCACTTCTTATCAATTGTCTTTCTAGTCTTGCCTTAGGATCAGTTTTATGACCGACACCTTGGCCTATTCTGTGTCGCTAGACCATCCCGTGCTTGCGTCAACATTCAACGTTAACTCATACCTTGCCTCAAGACCCTTCTCGTGCCAACAACGTTAACCTATCGAGTCGTATTTGCCTTACGGCTTAAATTAGAGACACAACTACGCGATAAGACTCCATTTCCGTGTGACCGTGCTACAAATCCTTGCTGAGGCCGTACCTCGCAACTCAAATGAGACTCAATTATATCGCCGCCTCGCGACCCTTTGCTACTAAATCATCGACTGACCCATTCAACTTGTGAACTAAGTGTGACTCGACCAACTTTGCCTTGCGACATCTCCTGACTTAAACTCATGACAACTCAATCCATAACTATGTAACTAATTATATGCCGACAACATAGGACTCGACACTACTTCTCGTGCCGAAGCACGGTATCTTCGTTGCAGCCAAATCTTAGGCCCAAACATTGTCTTCTGACCGAGCACGCATTCGACTCGACTCTTGATTCACTTCAACTAACACTCGACTCAGTCCAAAGGCATATACACGGATCGCCGCCCATGCCGACTTATCTATATAAGGTCACTAGTATTTGCCATTGATTGTAAAAGAACAGAACAATTATCGGAGGACTGAACTTAGACTCACAATACAAACTCGCTTGTACAAAGAAAGCCTAGGGACGAAAACCTAGGTACAACAATCTAAGTATAATTGTTTATTTTAGATTCTGGGGGGTGACTATAGAGGCTCAGAAAAGTGACGGCAGCTCTGTCTTACTCCTTGGACGATTGGGTGCAGCCTTGACTCTGTAGAAAAACTATATGGCGTTGATGAAGAAATGCTCTCCTTTCAATTTCTCTCTGACTCTCTGGATCCGAGGGGGGTGTGCTCTCTCTCTCTCTCTCGGCTCTCTGCTCTCTGCTTGTCTTTCTTCTTGGTGTCTTCTGCTTGTTGCAAAGGAATGGCACCTTACTATTTATAAGAGTGGGGGGGCATCATTAGGGTTTGCGATGATTACCCATTCTTAAAAGTCGGCGGTTAAGGATCAATGAATCTGGGCCGTTCATAATAGATTTGAGCAATTAATGTGATTGCATCAAATCTCTGTGGGCAATTAATGATGATTGCCATAAATCCTCATGATTTGTTATACCAATCTCGGATATTCTGCCACGTGTTCAATTTGATTGATTACAAATGATCTGATTTGATCCCAATATTTTATTGGGATTTGTTGATGGATTTCGGTCGATTTGATGCCACATGTCCCATTATCATGCCACATATCTTAACCATGAGCCACTTAGAAAATCTGAGCCGCATGAGGACTGTTCCCATTTGAGCCGTATAAGGCTGGCCACGTGTCAAGGCTGCTTGGGAGTGGCCCCTGAACATTTAAACCGTATGGTGGTGATCTGAGTCGCATGAGCGTAGGTGACCGCATGATGGGTGCTTTCTTCGTGAGCCGCATGGATATAGTCCTCGTGAGCCGCATGGAGATAGCCTCTGCTTGAGCCGCATGGAGATAGCCTCTGCTTGAGCCGCATGGGGTAGTTCTCGTGAGCCGCATGGAGATAGCCTCTGCTTGAGCCGCATGGAGATAGCCTCTGCTTGAGCCGTATGGGGTAGTTCTCGTGAGCCGCATGGGATAGCTTCTGCCTAAGCCGCATAGGTGGCCTCTGTCTGAGCCGCATGCGAATGTCCACGTGTCAAGGCCGTATAAAGGTCTTTTGGGGTTTGACGGATTGTGTCAGAGATATCCTTCGTTTTCCTAGGAGTCTGTCATTATGACAGAGTCATTATTGCATCTTTCTGTCATTGGTCAGAGCTGTCAGCCGTCAAGGCATTAAATACAGTAGAAGACAAAGGGAAGAGCTGTTGAGGGCGACGTGGCTCCTCTCTGGGCCGCATGGAAATATTCGAGCCGCATGGGTCCCTGCGCCGTATGAGCTCTCTGAGCGGCATGGGGATCCTTGGCCACATGGATCTTTCTTTATTCTTTTCCATGCTTCTACAAGACCCCCTTCAAAGTTTTCAATTTGTAAAATTGAAATACTTTGAATAAGAAGCATGGCCATGTATAAACTCTTCTGGCCACATATGATGTCCTTGCCGCATGGATGTCCCAGCCGCCTAGCTTCCTCAGCCGTATTGGTCAATCAGCCGCATGGACCCTATGGCCGTATGGGCTGTCTGGCCGCATGAGCTCCTTGCCATGTCATCCTGTCACGTGTGCAAATCTTTTGCATTAATTGCTATTAATTTGCCGTCAGTTTTAAGGCCGCTTTTTGGGGCAGGATCCCAAGAGTTTGGCCTTTATGTCAGTCGGCTTGTCTTTGAGAACCGAAGGGTCGGTTACTGTATGTGGATCGAGGCGCCTCTCTCTTACCTATAAAATCTGAACGTGCTCAGTCGGAGAGACTTCTTCACTCTCTCTTTCGTCTTCGGCCCTAATTTTCTTCCTTAGTCTTCCTTCTCCGACCGTCGGTACGATAATGGCCCCCAAGTCTTCCAAGGTTGCTTCTGCTGCTGCAAAGGACAAGAAAACGGCCTCCTCATCGGCCATTATGCCTGAAGTATACCCCGATATCCACCCTGCTTTTAAGGGTAAGGATTGGATTAAATGTTTTGAACCATAAACCCCATGGCTCTGTTGCATGATTTTATGCACAAGCCTTCATCCTTCGTCTTCATTGAACTGCCCAAGTTTAATCATGATGAAACTGCTCTCATATTCGAGCCGCATGGGGACATGCCCTGTATTTGAGCCGCATAAGAAGGACTTGAGCCGCATGAGCACTTTCTGGATTTGAACCGCATGAAGTCTCATTTGACCGAGATCGCATGTGCTCCTGATGAGCTGAACCGCATAAAGCTTCGCTAAGTCATGCCGCATAAACTCTTCTGCTAAACAGAACCACATACGTTCAACTAACCGCATAAGTTCTATCGGAGTAGTGCTGTATGAAACCTAATCTGAATCGGGCCGCATAAGGCTGCGTTGACCCGAGCTGCATAGGATCTATCGAAGCCGTGATGCATAAAACCCAACTGAATTTGGGCCGCATAAGGCTTCGTTGATCCGAGCCACATAAGCTCGCAGGAGCCTCTTTTTAAGAAACTTTTGTTTTAACCATCTTTTAATCCTGTTACTTTTGTCCACTTTTAGTGAATATGCCCATTAATCCAGCAGGAGAGCTTTTGGTGGGTTCAGCCCAATATGCCATGGGTGTGCAGCTCAACAACTTGGTTCGACGTGTGTCAGATCAGCTTCCCGCTATTGAGCCTTTGGAGAGGGTGAACGTCATCAATAACCAGCCTTTCCACTTTCTTTGTACTATGATAAACTCGGAAAGGCTGGAAGAAGAGTATCTGAAACCAGCCTTTCTCTTCGGGGATGCTCTATCCATAAAGAACCCCCGAGTGCTGGATATTTCTAAGAGCTGGGACTTTACTGTGGACGGGGTGGAGATCCATATTTCCAAAATGGAATATCATTTTCCCCTCTCGTGGTTCAATATGGTACCGTTGAGTAGGCGGATGGTGGGCGCCCTAACTCCAACCCAATCGGGGATGTTCGTGGGCAACATCCATTATAATAAAAATATGAGGTCAGCATGTACGAGCAGGGATTCGGTTAGTCGGAGCATGATGGGGCTAATTCCGGGTACCTTCATAAACGTATCTGGTCCCAACTTTACTTTTACTCTGGCCGATACTTTCCTGAATCAGCTCGCTCGCAAGGGGTCTTATCCTATTGGCAGGTTGTCGCTGTTGAACTGGATAAACCCCATCCCTACGTGGATCAACCTAACCTCATGTATTCTAAGGAAATACGAGGGATTCCTTAGGGAGATTGACCTCTATTATGCCATCCGGGGCACCTGTTACGGGTTACCCATCAACAAGCTATTGTTCATAGCCCTTTTGGAAATGTATAACCGGAGGACAAGAACTTTCTTCGCGCCCGGAGGGGAGTTGGGACTTGCTCTCTATGAAATGTATACTGTTTCTAAGCTGCCCTGGGGGGTGAGGCCTTCGAAGTATATACCCCAACAAACGAGGAATTCGAGGATCTGGATCGACGATTCCCGGGTTTTGTCACCGTGTACCAGGAACTGCTATGCCACCACAGTATTTTCCACCAAACGGCTATCAAGAAGAACAATAGCTCAGAAGGGAACGCTCCCCATACTACATCTTGGGTCGCGTATCTTTTGAAATTCAGTCCCTCTGGCCGGGTTTCTTCTCGAGGTCCTCGAACCCAGGAGGAGATAAACAACCTGATGTCGACTGCCAAGAGGTCGAGGTCCATCGGTGACAAGTTTGGGAGTCGCACCGACTCCTTCAGCTATTTCTACTACGATACCCGGCAAATGTCTGAGAAAGTGCTCTTGGCCAGATTCTTGATCATATGGCTACGAAACTGCATAGTCTCGGGAGGGGCAGGTTCTATTGAAAGGATCAGCCGCCACTTCATCCTTTCGGCCGTGAAGCTGGTCTTCAGAGTCAGGCTGGCCCTTCTTCCGGCTATGGTGTGTAGCATACACCACGGCCTCCGTTCCTTTTCGTCCAAAGTCATTGCTCGCGAGACGTCACTGGACTTTGAACGAATAGAACTACCCTACCATTATTTAATGGGTTGGCTATTGATGCATTATCGGTCATTGATGAGGCCCGGAGCAGATGATGGCGTTACCGATGATGACGCTTTCCTTTTTCGATACCATCGTCAGCCTTGGGAATTCGACACCATGCCAGCCTGTCGGAGGGCGTTGGTGAGAGTAGATGGGCCTGACTTCTTTGTGTCTGTCCCTTAATTTACCGCTAGAGAAGTGAGGGGTGTACATACTGACGGCATTGAACCTCCCCTCCTTTTATCTGAAAAGATGCTTCTCTGGCTGCACAATATTCGTCCGGCGCACCTGGTATATCGTTACCGCAATAACGTGTACCTGGAGCCCTACTTGCCTAGTAGGTTCTCCCGCCAGTTCGGGTACAGCCAGCTGTTCCTTGATTGCCCCAGTACTTGCCTAGGCTATGAGGCAGTGTCCTTGACGGTATCCGGGCATGGCATTATTACAATACAGTTCGTACCCGAGCTAGCTTCTCGGTCCCCGATGCTACTACGCATGGGGAGATTTTGTACATGGCGGCCCTCTATCATGTTGCGGCGAGCAAACCTCCCATAAATTTTGACAGGAGCACCAGCTTCATTATCGGGACTGGCTTGGCAGAGAAGCCCGAGGGGTCTAAGAAGAGAAAGAAAAAGGCGAATGTGGTTCCTGTGCCGGACTCGGAGTCCACAACGGCGGGCGAAGAGGATGATGGGCAGGATGCCGATGATTCGACCCATCCCTCGGACGAGGAGGCAGAGGATCAGCCACCTATCGTACCGGATAACATGGTTGCGGGATAGCCGCCTGCTGTGCCTGGACCTTCGTGCAAGCGAAGCAGGCGTATGTCTGCCGATGATAGCATAACCTACTCTACGAAGCGAGCTGCGGTAAGGCACCGCAGGCTATTTTTTGATGATGCTGACGTTGTTTCTGAGGTGATTTGAATTTCAAATACCTTCTCCTTCTTTTTTCTGAACTATGGCCTAATTATTTCTTTTTGCTCTTGTAGGCGTCAGAGGAGTCGGTCTCTCGGGAACCGACCGCTGAGGATGATCCAGCCCTGACCACTTTGGTCAATGATATGTGCACCGCTATCATTTCTGCTGGGGTTCTTTCGGAGGCGGCCGAGGAGTCCCGCCTTGCTGAGACCTCAACCCATGGGGGCGGGGGCTCTACTGCACCTGTCCCTGAGATAGCTGAATTTCAACGGGATGATGCTGAACTAGCTGGCTCCCTTTCAGGGGCGGCTGGGGCAGAGAATCCGGTTGAATTCAACTTGGAAGTCGCGGGCGGGGAGACTGCATCAGTTGCGGGCGAGCTGCAGCTTCCATGCTCCTTCCCTGGTAAGATAAGCCGAATCTTAACTTGTGAGGAGGCCTATCTGTTATCCCATCACATCCTTTGAGTTACGTCGATTGATGGTTGCTTTGGACGTACAGGTCCTGCCCCTTTATTGCCGGTGACAGACATTGTCGGGGTAGACTCTACCAGAGGGGACCTGATGGAAGCACGTGTGCCTCCTTCTCTTCCCACCTATATTGAGGGGCCTCCAGCTGGTTCAAGTTCGGGGGCTCAAGTGGTGGCACAGCCAGGGCCGGGAATAATGCTTCCTGCATCCTCCTCTGCGAATATGGTTTCGGGGGTTAACCTTTCCTCCTTGCCTAGTATCCAAGCTCTTCGGGCGGCGGAAGAGGAGCTAGCCACTATTTATACGTCTTTTCGCACAGAATTTGCTTCCATGGTGGCAAGTTCCGATGCTACTCCTTCAACACTGCCAGCCACTCTTCCTTTGACACCATCCTCTACAGAAGTTTTGGATGAAGTGTCATAGGATGTGGTTGACAGCTTTTACCGCCACCTGAAGAGAGGGATCGAGGCAGCTGTGGAGAGGGGAACTCCCTTTGCTATGGCCCGTCAGTGCGCCGGTGGCCAAATCGACATCCTTAGAACACTCCCTGGCGGGGCGGGGTTAGCCGCGCTTCTGGAGCCGAAACTGCTAGAGGCCGATCGACTTGTGACCCAGTTTCACGCGCTGAGGCAGGCCAATTTGCCTACGGCAATAGATCAAGAGCGCACTTTCCTCATAACTACGGTGGAGAAGGTGAGGCTTGCTCGGGAATCGATCAAGCCGACCATACTGAAGGGCCGTCAGGATCTGTCTCAGTTATACGATCGATTGAGTCGTAGACATGAAGATTGTACGGCTCGGGAAGCGACCGCCTCCCGCGGGGTAAACGACACCAGGGAGCAGATCCTCGAACTCCAGAGAAAGCTGGCCTTTCTGGAGTCTGAGCTCGAAGCCGCCCGTGCCGAAAAGGGACTTGTTATGCAGGAAGCTGACAGGCTTAGTCGAGCTTCTGCCAATCTGGAGCTCGCCCTAAAGAAAATGGAAGATGGTTGGCAGGCACATATGTATTTTGATGACGCGGAACGGTTGTCCCAGGAAGCGGAGCGCCGAGCTAAGCAGCGGATTGAACGGGGGACCGCCTCGGTGAAGAACCGCCTTCTGGAGTTATGTAATATCGAACCATAGTCGGCCTTTTTCTCCTTTTGTTATATTATTTTTTGAGAGGGACATGGTCCCAGAACATGTAATGCTTTTTTGGCTTCCAAATAAAAGAGTATACTTTATTCCACCCTTTATTTGTACTGTCTTTTTGTGCTTGTGGTGTTGTTGTGGCATTTGCCCCGAATGGGGAACTTATTTGTGGACCTGTTACCCTTGGCATACCTTGGTTTTAGGTAGGGATAACAAGTTTGATGGGGATACCTAGAAAAATTCCATGGCAAGGTGCTCATGGATGTTCCGGGTACCGGGAGAGAGAATGCCATAGAGCAGCTAGGCTCCCGGGGCATGATGATGAATGATGGGCCTGTACTAAGAAACTTAGCAAAGGACATTTGTGGGCCTATTATCCTTGGCGTACCCTGGCTTAGGATATGGATGATAGGATGAAAGGGAAACCAACATACTTACTCAGAGGTAATGAGGACATGGCAAGTATGAGGGTTTTACCGTAGAGTCTTCCTACTCAGAGGTAATGAGGACATGGCAGGAGTGGACTCAACGGAGAATATTTGTGGTCAACAGAGGACATTTGTGGGCCTATTATCCTTGGCGTACCCTGGCTTAGGATATGGATAATAGGATGAAAGGGGAACCAACATACTTACTCATAGGTAATGAGGACATGGCAAATATGAGGGTTTCTTCGACGGAGCCTTCCCACTCAGAGGTAATGAGGACATGGCAGGAGTGGGCTCAATGAAGGAGGGTATATAGAACGACTCAGAGGTAATGAGGACATGAAAGTTCTAAGTAAAGGGGTGATTTGTTTTTTGGCAGAAGTGAAACGACTCAGAGGTACCATCGACATGGCCGTTTTGGAAATTTGTGGATCTGTTACCCTTTTTGTGCACTGGGAGTGCGGGTTAGTGGATCATGAGGGAGGATCTCTTTCAGGAAGAAAGTTCAGAGGTATGGTCATACACGACTTACTATCTCAAAGAGTGACCGAAATGTGAGTTCAGAGGCACCTGCAGGTACATAACTTGATAATCTGGGAGAGTTGGAATGTGAGTTCAGCGGTACCAGCGGGTACATAACTCAATAATCTAGAATTTTGGAATATGAGTTCAGCGGTATCGGCGGGTACATGACTCAATAATCTGGAATTTGGGAGGATGAGTTCAGCGGTACCAGCGGTACATGACTCAATAATCTGGAATTTAGAATATGAGTTTAGCGGTACCAGCGGGTACATGACTCAATAATCTGGAATTTGGAATATGAGTTCAGCAGTACCGGCGGGTACATGACTCAATGATCTGGAAAATGTCATTTAGACATAATATTTCTTCAGGAACTTGCCGTTGACGGGCAGCATGAGCAAGTCTCCATTTTGTTTTGCGAGGCGGTAAGCACCGTTGGAGAATACGACCTCAATGATAAACGGACCTTCCCATTTTGGCTGGAATTTGCCAGCAGTTTTGTGAGTCATGACCATCGGCCTCCGGACTGCCAGAACGAGATCGCCCACTTGGAATGTTCTAATTTTAACCTTCTTGTTGAAGGCTCCGGAGATGCGTGCTTGGTATAGCTCGATCCGTTGCTGAGCCAGGAGGCGCTTTTCATCTAAGGCCTCCAACACTTGTAGTCGGCGACGGTAGTTATCATCCGTCATCAATTGGTAAGTAAGGGCGACGCGGAGTGAGGGTATTTGAGTCTCCAATGGGAGGACTGCCTCACTCCCGTACACCAAGGAGAATGGTGTGTTCCCTGTAGCTGTTTGGACTGTGGTACGGTACGCCCACAAGCATTCACCAAGCTTCTCGTTCCAGTCGCATTTGTTGGACGATACGAACTTCTTGAGAAGTTTGATGATTGTTTTGTTGAATGCTTCTGCCAACCCATTCGCCGCTGGGTTGTACGACGTTGCAGCAATATTCTGGATGCGATCATTGTCGCAGAACCGATAGAAGGCGTGGCTTACAAACTGCGGACCATTATCGTGGATGATCCTTCGGGGCAGTCCAAAGCGATAGATGACATGATGCTTGAGGAAGCTGATCACGTTTTAAGTCTTTACTTCTGCAAGCGGAACAGCTTCTGCCCATTTGGAGAAGTAATCTGTAATGGCGAGTATGAAGCGGTGTCCTCGGGAAGAAGGTGGAGCGATTGGACCGATGATACCCATTCCCCATGCTTCGAATGGCTAGGATGCCACTGTCGGATGTAGAAATTCGGATAGTTGGTGGGTGAAGTCCGCATGGACTTGGCAGGCTTTGCACTTTCTTGCATAGTCTATCGCATCTGCTACCATCGTGGGCCAGTAGTAGCCTATTCGGCGAAGACGGTCTTGCAATTTTGGGCCAGGCTGATGGGCCCCACAGACACCGTCATGAGCTTCGCGTACGGCTTCTTTGGCTTCTGCGTTTGACAGACATCGAAGCAGTAGTCCATCGTAGGATCGACGATACAGTATTTTTGTCTCTGTATCGTAGAAGAATCTGAGAGAACACCTTCTGATAGAGGTGGCTTCCTTTGGGTTCTCGGGTAGGATGTCGTAGACTACGAAGTCAATGAATGGTTGTCTCCAGTCCGGGACTTCGTCGATCGTCTGCGCAGAATAACTCGCCCTGACTTGAACATTGTTCTTGGGACAGACCAGTTCATGGCCTATCACATCCACCGATTGATGAGTATGATTTGGCACTGATAGGGAAGCGGCAAGGCCTGCTAAGGTATCGGCTTCAATGTTTTGGAGTCTGGAAACGTGTTCGATGAAGAACCCCTCGAACGACGAGATGATATTGATCGCTATTTGGTGATAGGGGATCATGTCTTCATGGCGATCTTCGTATGAACTCCGGATCTGATTGACGATTAACTGCGAATTACCGTATGCTTCAAGATATTCTACCTCCAGTTCTCTTGTAAGTTGGAGGCCAATGACCAAAGCGTTGTACTCGGCCACATTGTTAGAGCAGGGTTCTGTGAGGGAGTAAGCGCGATTGATCACCAATCCGAAAGGAGAAACCAGCACCACCCCGACTCCGACGACGATGTTGCCCTTAGGTCCGGTTCTTGAGGCGTCGTCGAAGAACATTTGCCATATATCATCGTGAGAGGTTGCATGCGAGTTGGCGACCTCATCTGGGATTCCTTCATATATTATGGACGACTTCGAGCCTGGGTGGGCTGCCAAAAAGTCTGCCAGGGCTTGACCTTTAACAGCCTTTGTAACGAGAAGTCATCGGGGTATGTGGGAATGTCTTTCTCTGGTTCGGACTCAAAAGGAACAGTACCCCCAGCTTCCGAGTTCGCCTCGTCTTAGGAATTGTGGACGTCCTCGGGGACGTTGGGATTTGCTCCATCTGATGGGAGATTTGTTTCCCCCAACTCGTCTTCTTGGAACATCGAATTGTCGTGGAGGTTCGAAGGAGTGCTACCCCCAGTCCCAGCAACCCCCAGTGATGTGGACGATGAACCTCCCACTGTAGCAGATTTCGTCTTTGAACGGGTACCTTGGAAAACTCCGGTGGTGGGCACCCGCTTAGACGATAGTCTCTTAGTCATAGTGGTTGAAATCTTCGGGCTGGGAACATTGGTCTTCTTCCCTCTCCCATCGGTGGGGATTTTCTGAGAAGAGTTGCAGGAGACGACGGGAAGTACCTCATCTTCTGAACATGGTTGTTGCAGTCTTTGGAAGACGGACCGTCGGTCTTTATTGCAACAGCAGTTGACGATGACTTGGGTGCAGAAACGTCCGTAGGAGGACCCTTCGCACCCCGAGGCACCTTCTCTTTCTTTGTATTTGTGGAGGATAGCCTCACGCAAGTCAGAGGGGTCCGGATAGACCATGTTTGCTCCCTGGATTTTGGGAGACTTTTAGGAACCTCTCTGTCCGTTTGCCGTCGGGGGCTGGACTCGAGTGATTCTGTACAACTTTCTATTAGAGGCCCGCATAACAGTATGTAGGACGCTCGGATGGTCAGAGGTCGGATCAGCGGACCGAGCTTGCCAAGCTCGTGCTGCCCTAGACTTCTTCACTCTAGTGCGTGAGGGCACATAGTAGAAAGAGTCTAAGTGGTGCTGGAGAGAGTCAGACATGTCTTCTTAGGAGCATAAGAGATCAGGACCATAGGAGAGGCGGTCGAAGATAGAGCCGTGTGGAGTAGGCGTTATGCGGCTGGATTTAATAATCTTCATGCGGCTGGCAGTCGTAGCCGCATAGGTCTTCTCCATGCGGCTGGAAATTCTGGCCGCATGAGTGTTCTCCATGCGGCTGGAAATCCTAGCCGTACGAGTATTATGCATTTGGCTAACAGTCTCAGCCGTATGGTCATCATTCATGCGGCTGGTAATCTTGGCCGCATGAGTCTTCGTTTTGCGGCTGGTGCCCTTGTTCGGTTTCTTCCTGGAGCACATAGAATCGCTCTTTGCCCCTGCAAGTCCAGCATCGTAGTGCTTTCCTCTGCCGAACTTGGGGATAGCAGAGTCTTCTATGGCTTGAAGTGGAGCCGCATGAGACTTGTCTTCGCCGTCTTGGGCAACAGAGAGTACTCCGTCCAGAGCTTGTGGAGGAGCAAATGACTTTGGCCTCCACTCGCTGTGAGCTTTCTTCGTGCGAGTTCGCTTCTGGAGCGGGCCAGCGCTCCCCTCAGAGAGCATTTCTTCAAACGCCTGTTGGTCAAAGCGGACGACCATCTTCTGTTACATAGAGCCAAGTTTGGCTGCATCCGATTGTGTCACCAACTCCTCAGCCGTGGAGAAGTTTGTCCCCAGCAGAGTCGCCATCATGTTTGCCATTGATTGTAAAAGAACAGAACAATTATCGGAGGACTGAACTTAGACTCACAATACAAACTCGCTTGTACAAATAAAGCCTAGGGACGAAAACCTAGGTACAACAATCTAAGTACAATTATTTATTTTAGATTCTAAGGGGTGACGATAGAGGCTCGGGAAAGTGACGGCAGCTCTGTCTTACTCCTTGGATGATCGGGTGCAGCCTTGGCTCTGTAGAAGAACTGCTTGGCATTGATAAAGAAATGCTCTACTTTCAATTTCTCTCTGACTCTCTGGATCCGAGGGTGGTGTGCTCTCTCTCTCTTGGCTCTCTGCTCTCTGCTTGTCTCTCTCCTTGGTGTCTTCTGCCTGTTGCAAAGGAATGACACCTTGCTATTTATAAGAGTGGGGGGGCATCATTAGGGTTTGCGATGATTACCCATTCTTAAAAGTCGGCGGTTAAGGATCAATGAATCTGGGCCGTTCATAATAGATTTGAGCAATTAATGTAATTACATCAAATTTCTGTGGGCAATTAATGATGATTGCCATAAATCCTCATGATTTGTTATACCAATCTCGGATCTTCTGCCACGTGTTCAATTTGATTGATTGCAAATGATCTGATTTGATCCAAATATTTTATTAGGATTTGTTGATGGATTTCGGTCGATTTGATACCACGTGTCCCATTATCATGCCACGTGTCTTAACCGCGAGCCACTTAGAAAATCTGAGCCGCATGAGGACTGCTCCCCATTGAGCCGCATAAGGCAGGCCACGTGTCAAGGCTGCTTGGGAGTGGCCCCTGAATATTTGAACCGGATGGTGGTCATCTGTGCCGCATGAGCGTAGGTGACCGCATGATGGGTGCTTTCTTCGTGAACCGCATGGATATAGTCCTCGTGAGCCGCATGGAGATAGCCTCTGCTTGAGCCGCATGAAGATAGCCTCTGCTTGAGCCGTATGGGATAGTTCTCATGAGCCGCATGGAGATAGCCTCTGCTTGAGCCGCATGGAGATAGCCTCTGCTTGAGCCGCATGGGGTAGTTCTCGTGAGCCGTATGGGATAGCTTCTGCCTGAGCCGCATGGGTGGCCTCTGTCTGAGCCGCATGTGACTGTCCACGTGTCATGGCCGCATAAAGGTGTTTTGGGGTTTGACGGACTGTGTCAGAGATATCCTTCGTTTCCCTAGGAGTCTGCCATTATGACAGAGTCATTATTGCATCTTTCTATCATTGGTCAGAGCTGTCAGCCGTCAAGGCATTAAATGCAGTAGAAGACAAAGGGAAGAGCTGTTGAGGGCGACGTGGCTCCTCTCTGGTCCGCATAAAAATATTCGAGCCGTATAGACGCTTGAGCCGCATGAGTCCCTGCGCCGCATGAGCTCTCTGAGCCGCATAGGGATCCTTAGCCGCATGGATCTTTCTCTATTCTTTTCCATGCTTCTACAACTAGCATAACAAGCTATACCTGGACTTGTACCTTGCGGTTGGCCGGGACCCTTCCAGCGCAAGGTAGCTAGCCCCCTGGAAGTCCCCGACTAACCCGGTGCTATCGAATCAGCACAGCTACCACCATGTTTCCTTACTTGGCCGAAATGGTCCCATGGCCCTGGGTTGCCGTTACGGGGAAACTCTACCTTATCGACAAGTTGTCCAATGACCATGCAAGACCCTTCACTCAAACTGACGTCTCATACAGTCATTGTACTCTCAGTGTTATCATCTCTTTCCACAACCAAGTTCATGTCTTATATCCTTGAGACCCCTCAAGGACCCCTCGACGACCCACGGTCGCGAGCATTCTTTCCATGTTACCATATCATTTCATTCAACTCAATGCCTATTCGATAGTCCTTTTTCCGAAAACTCGTTAAATCAACCGTGGTTCATGCCTTAAACACTAAGTCCGTGCATCGTGCCTTAAGACCATCGTGCTCTACGCGACACTATCGCCCAACTCATACTCCATACGACTAGATTTGAAACCGTAGGACTTCGTGGCTATACTCAGCCGTAGAACTCATAGGATTGTGCTTGGAATGTCTTAGGTCGACCACCATCACTTTGCCTAACTTCACCAAGCCTACAACTTAACTCAAGGGACGAGCAAAGGCTATGCCAAGCCTTGCATCATGGAAGCATGCATGCTTTATCAAGCATTTACGCGGGCGATGCCTATGACTTAGGCTACGTTCATAGCTTCGCCTACTCAACCAACTTTCCTTCTCCCAAGCCACGGAACGAAGGCTTGAGTGTCATTTTCAAAGCACGCCGTGCACCAACTCTAAGCCAACCGTTGGACCTTTCAATATTCTATCTCAATTCGACCCGTCGGGATTACTCCCTTTAGCTATGTGGATTCATCTCTTTTATTATTAAGCCTACTTGTGCAAGTCGAAAACATGCGAATTATTATGTGAAGGCTAAGATGAGGCAAGTTCACCGAAACTACCCCACCTGAGCGATGTCTTCGAGTCGTCGTTGTAAGGCCAAGCCGAACGCCGTCGGCTTTTCGATTTCTCCAATTTACTGAGCGGGACGGGGCACTACATCATACACCACTCAGAAAAAGTTTCGTCCTCGAAACTAACAGAGTACTTACTTATTGACCTATCACTTTACTCAACATTCACGAACTCTCGTACACACTACGCCTATGCATTTCTCAAATCTAAGCCACGCTAGTGCCATCCATAATCTTTTCTTCAAAACTTACGATCTCAAAATCCTCGACACTTTCTCGTTCCTCAAGTCTCACTTGAATTCGACGTATCACTTAGTATGGATCGTGCACATATTTTAGGCGTCCCCAAAATACATGCATTTCAGCCAAGCCTCGTGATAGCGAATTCCCCATCACCACTCGAGTCGGGTCGTGCACATATTCGGGCGTCCCTGATATACGTACATGTCAACCGATACTCGTGAGTGGTGCCTCCACAAATTTTGCACTCGGACGTCTACCTAACCGCTAGGCTATGTCTTTCCGTCAGTATTGGAATCATAGTTCCCAAACAACAATATCAACACTGACCCCATCCTAAGGTCAAACCAAGTTGATAGTACGGGTTTTCTACCCAAGCTCGCATCACTCTGATTTCTAAACATCGAGCATCGATTCCCTACACATATTCCAACGTTCGTCGCACGGGGTCCGAGTCATTCAGCAAAGCCATCCTACGATAAGTTTACTCAACCAAATCTTCAACATATCAATATCGCTCGTCCAACAAGCCACTTTGCATAGTCTATCTCTCCGAACACATTCGATATAGTTCGCCTATCAATCCTTTCAAGTCAAGCACGCTACGACACAATTCATCGCTAAACCAAAATTCACATTTCAAATTTCCTAAGTCGTTCATTCCAATTCACGTAATCTATCATGAGGTCGTCTAGCTTAACAATATGTAGCGCCCCGATCTCACGCGATTCAGATTATCCACGGTGGGCATGAATCACCATGCACGCTCCCGCGGGATAGTCATCCTCATCGGGACGTAACTCTTGTTTTGTGTCCAGACTAATTCATTCTCAATGCCCGGATTGGACCTACTCAATCCTCAAGTTTATTTCATTCATCAATCGTATGTCCGAACATCTTCGAATTTTCCTTCGCATCAAACCAACAAGCCGAGACAAATCAAAGTTGCCGCGTCCTGACTTTCTGAGTTCGGTCATTCCCGCGACATGAATCACCATGTCAACGCTCACGCGGAACGATCATCCAAAATCCGACGTGATGCATGTGCGAGGCTAGAGTCGCGCTCGCGCAAGACAAGAATGTCGACGCTGTGGTTATCCACGTAACCATCAAGACACGATCATTTCTATCCAACATTTATCTCAATCAAAATTCTAAGTATAGCATCCAACCGAACAATAACACTTGCACGATCGTCTTTCGCCGAATTAGAGTGCCCCCGAGTTATCGTATATCGATCTTTGATACGCCTCAATACCATCGATGATATGCGTAACCTGACGATCTTCCTTTGCAACGAATTTCGAGTCGTGCGAACGATGCTATCGTTCGACTGGATAGTCTCCTCGACATTCAAATTCAAGTTCTGTCATCATCCCTCGAGTCATTCCCAACATCAAATTTCTCAAACCCAAATTCGTGTATTGTTTATCCATTTATCTTAAGTCATCGACCAACGTATTTCCTCGATTCGCATCAATCCTTTGCTAACTCAATCGTCGAGCAACATTCATTCCAATCCTTAGAGTCATTGCGTAACTTCGAAATTCAACTTTTCATGCACGCTATCGTCTCATCGTGCTAACTTTTCTTATATGATCCGTATCAATTTCTCCGATCAAGTCACCCATTCGTATACCCTAACTTTTTCTCGATTTGTTTTATCTACTCAATCACCTTTGCATTTCATACTCGCACAATCCTCAATCCCGTGCACCTTCCATGCGCGTTATTTCTAATCTGTTCGAATCAATACGTCAAACTTCAAGACTATATTTTGCTCAATCATATTCAATCTAAGGCTTTGCATAATACGACGCTTGCTGATAGACTCACCGACACCCTGAATCCTCAATCGATCGATCAGCATCCCTGAGGCTATCGCATACACCACTCAGGGATGAAGTCATTCAATAAATCCTCAACTTATCATTTGAATCAAAATTGACTTCTTCAAAATTTTTCGTTCGAACCATTCCTCAAATTCCAAGCACGCTCATCTATATCGCATCGACGTTATCGTCGTTCAATAGCTCCCCTATCGATAGTCGACTCACATTACTCAATCGAGTTCAACTCATTCTTGCTCGACACTATTCAATTCTCGCACTCGACTTTTCTAAGGTCGACGCAACTTTGGTGTATATGCCCAGCCCGACTTAGCCAACCGTACTTACGCAAACCATCTTTTGTTTCTTGTCAAAAACTGTTCTCTTATATTTTGCAAAATAGTTAGACTTATTGTATGGACATCCCGTGGGATAATTGAGAGAGAGTGCACCAACGATATTAACTTGTGGAAGCAACAGAGTTTGCGGAAACAACGAGTTAAAGAATTCAATCGATAGTCCAAGGACGTAAAGCCGTGCTCTGATACCATTATGTCACGCCCCGCTTCCGTAGGAGCGATCGTCCTCGCTAAGGCGTGATACCGCAAGAGCCTAGATTGCGCTCGTGCAAGGCGGGTTCCATAACGGCCGATTCCAACGGCTGCGACGGGGTCATTGCACAGAAGTCCCATGCAGAGACATTGAATAATAGCAACAGAAATTAGAACAAAACACAAGTTATGCAAAAGAAGCTCTTTATTGATATTGAAACAAATGTTACATTGGGGCGCAAGGCCAAGATTACAAGTCTCTCATGCTCACTCATCTCACATTACAAGTCACTCAGCTCTCTCTCATCTCTCAATACAAGTCTTGAGTCCAGCGGAAGCTTCGGAAGGCGACGTCCATATATTATGTCCTGTATAAGTCTTTTAATCCATACGGCCGTACGCTTCGAATCGTCAAGGAACTCCGTGCCTCGACGCATCCAAGCGAGCTCCGCGCCACGAGCTTCTACCTGTGCCTGCACATAAAAACTATGTGGGTGTCAGTACTGAACTGTACTGGTGGAATGAGCTCCTCGCCCACCCATACAAACCCAACACGTTTGATTTACTTTGTGCAACATAGTCACTTCTTATCAATTGTCTTTCTAGTCTTGCCTTAGGATCAGTTTTATGACCGATGCCTTGGCCTATTCTGTGTCGCTAGACCATCCCGTGCTTGCGTTAACATTCAACGTTAACTCATACCTTGTCTCAAGACCCTTCTCGTGCCAACAACGTTAACCTATCGAGTCGTGTTTGCCTTACGGCTTAAATCAGAGACGAAACTACGCGATAAGACTCTATTTCCGTGTGACCGTGCTACAAATCCTTGCTGAGGCCGTGCCTTGCAACTCAAATGAGACTCAATCATATCGCCGCCTCACGGCCCTTTGCTACTAAATCATCGACTGGCCCATTCAACTTGTGAACTAAGTGTCACTCGACCAACTTTGCCTTGTGGCATCTCCTGACTTAAACTCATGACAACTCAAACCATAACTATGCAACTTATATGCCGACAACATAGGACTCGACGCCACTTCTCGTGCCGAAGCACGGTGTCTTCGTTGCAACCAAATATTAGGCCCAAACATTGTCTTCTAACCGAGCACGCATTCGACTCGACTCTTGATTCACTTCAACTAACACTCGACTCAGTCCAAAGGCATATACGCGGATCGCCGCCCATGCCGACTCATCTATATGAGGTCACTAGCATAACAAGCTATACCAGGACTCGTAGCTTGCGGTTGGCCGGGACCCTTCCAGCACAAGGTAGCTAGCCCCCTGGAAGTCCCCGACTAACCCGGTGCTATCGAATCAGCACAGCTACCACCGTATTTCCTTACTTGGCCGAAACGGTCCCATGGCCCTAGGTTGCCGTTACGGGGAAACTCTACCTTGTCGACAAGTTGTCCAATGACCATGCAAGACCCTTCACTCAAACTGACGTCTCACACAGTCATTGTACTCTCAGTGTTATCATCTCTTTCCACAACCAAGTTCAAGTCTTCTATCTTTGAGATCCCTCAAGTATCCCTCGACGACCCACGGTCGCGAGCATTCTTTCCATGTTACCATATCATTTCATTCAACTCAATGCCTATTCGATAGTCCTTTCTCCGAAAACTCGTTAAATCAACCGTGGTTCATGCCTTAAACACTAAGTCGATGCATCGTGCCTTAGGCCCATCATGCTCTATGCGACACTATCGCCCAACTCATACTCCATACGACTAGCTTTGAAACCGTAGGACTTCGTGGCTATACTCAGCCGTAGAACTCATAGGATCGTGCTTGGAATGTCCTAGGTCGACCACCATCACTTTGCCTAACTTCACCAAGCCTACAACTTAACTCAAGGGACGAGCAAAGGCTATGCCAAGCCTTGCATCATGAAAGCGTACATGCTTTATCAAGTATTTACGCGGGCAACGCCTATGACTTAGGCTACGTTCATAGATTCGCCTACTCAACCAACTTTCCTTCTCCCAAGTCATGGGACGAAGGATCGAGTGTCATTTTCAAAGCACGCCGTGCACCAACTCTAAGCCAACCGTTGGATCTTTCCATATTCTATCTCAATTCGACCCGTCGGGATTACTCCCTTTAGCTATGTGGATTCATCTCTTTTATTATTAAGCCTACTTGTGCAAGTTGAAAATATGCGAATTATTATGTGAAGGCTAAGATGAGGCAAGTTCACCGAAACTACCCCACCTGAGTGATGTCTTTGAGTCGCCGTTGTAAGGCCAAGCCGAACGCCGTCGGCGTTTCGATTCTTCCAATTTACTGAGCGGGACGGGGCACTACACTTTGTGCCCAAGGGTCCATTTCAGAAGCTTCTTCAATGTCATCTTCATCATCTTTCGAAAATTCAGCAGACACCATGTTAGAAGATACTATCACCCTATGAACATGACCAATGCTGGTATCAGAATCCCATGAGATAGAATCAGAAGAGTTTGATCGTTCTTCTTCATCAGATTCAGAAGGTTCTGGAGTTGGAAGTGGTGACGTATAACCAAGTCCTCGTTTTGTTTTACTGTGGTATTGTTGTGATTTTCCTTTTGGAACAGTAATACGAAGAGGAGTTCGCCTTCCTTTACCATTGTTGCGGCCAGTTATAAAATCATAGCCCATTTTATGGATGATTGCTTTGGATTGTGGACTATAGTGTCGTAATTGTAGCCTTCCTGTATCATCTCTATTATCATTATAGAGCATGATTTTTGGTTCCTCTCTTTTGTTGCAGAATATAGGCTTTTCATCTTTCTTTCGAGACGGTACTAAGAAGTACGACTCTTGTACTGAATCCAGTGATACTACATTTCGTAGAGATGACGACTTCTATTGTAAGTGGTTTAAAGTTATCTAGCATATCCAAATAATACTGAGTATAGTAAAAGACATCAATATACTGCAAAGGAGATGCTTTATTGATTTTTACACCATCATTTACAACAGGGACTTTAGCCTTAGCAGGCTTAGTCAGCTTGATGACAAGAGGGGGAGAAGAAGAATGAGAAGGAGAAGGGAGCTTCTTGCGATGAAGATCGATTACAAGCGGCTCAGAAGAGGTGAGCTCCCTTTGTTCTTGACTATCACCCTTAGGCCGCTTCTCATAGGAAGGAAGATAGATAGTCAGTAGTTTGGAAGACTGCGAACATGAGGTGCTTCCTTTGACGGGAATCACCAGAGTATCATTTGGCACATTCTTCTGTTCTTCATCTGTGTCCATTGCTAGTACCACCTTCATGAATTCCTCCTTGTACATATGAGAATCATTGCAATATGCTTCAACTCCTTTGAAAGGATTCAGATCTGCAACCTTTTTTTGGACTTCTCCATTACCATCTACATATTTAAAACATTGGTGGATCGTAGAGGGTACAATATTGTGTTCATAGAGGAATGGCCTTCCCAACAAAGCGTTGTATGAGCCATGATTGTCAATAACATAGAAAGTTACCTTTGTACGAAGATTGCCAATTTGAAGTTTTAGGCGTATATTCCCGAAAGGTTCACTTTTTCTTTGATTAAACCCCAGGATGGTAGTGATAGTCGTAGAAAGTTTATGCACTGGGATCTTCAAAGCATCCAGTAAAGACTTTGGCATAATGCTAAGTGTAGAACCAGGGTCAATCAAAATGCGATCGACTTTCATAGTATCTACATACCCCATGAAATAAAGAGGACAATCATGACGATTGTTTTCTAACAACATGCCATCTTATGTAAAAGTAATATGGGGCATTAATTCAAATACACTACGAAAATATTCACAGCTGACTGGCTCCTTTTCAGGTTTCTTGAGAAGAGTAAGACAAACGTCAGCCTGCATCAAGGCTTCACTTAACGTCTCTCGAGTTTCTTTTGAGAGACGTAAAAGTTCAAAGATTGACAATCTTGCTGGAGTATTGGCCAATTGAGCCAATATGTAAAAATTGTAAGGCTTTTCAAGTCCAAGAGATGAGGACTTCTTTTGTGCTTTGTCAAAGCGAACAGGTTGCTTCCCCTTATCTGCTGATGTTGGTTTAGGAGGAAACGGTTCAACCTCCGGCAAGGATGTGGATGGTGTATTCTCAGCAAGAAAAGATGATGAAGGAGGAACATCAGGAGATGGAGCAGGGTTCTTTTGATTTTCGAAACACTCCCGAAGATAGGGTTTCCCTAATCTAGTGCCCATTAAAAGTTTTTCTTCTGTTACTGGTTCAAAGGATACCATATTGCAGTTCTTGGATTTAGATTTGGAATGCTTCTTTTGCTTAGAAGAGGAAGGCGTTTCAAATTTTGCTACCAGATCTAGATGAATCCACATAATCTCTCCTCTGTCAGTTGACAGCGGAACAAGACCTTCATTTTGAGGAGGTGGGAGATTCACAATTTCAAGAGTAGTCCTTGGAATGGGGACAACACCATCTTGCACAAGTTGTGGTAGAAAATCATCGAATTGTAGAGAAACCACATTAGCAGTCACCGTTTTCTCGTCCTGTTGTAGAGTAATTGCTCCAGAGTTGACAAACTCCTAGATTTTACCCTTAAGCACATAATATGCTCTGGTTGGATGCCCTATAAATCTATAATAAACACAGTACTTGGGGTGATCAGTTTTACATACTTCTTCTGGCCGTTTTGCCTCTGGAAGCTGAAGCTTATTGCTTTTGATCAAGCAATCGAAGATGCTTAAAGTATCTTCTTCATCAAAAGAATACTCTTCTTTTGGACGAGTTATCTTCTGCGGTGGTGCTGATGGAGTGGATGTCGTCTGAGTAACATTGACAGTCATTGACTCCTTGCCTTTGAAATTGATGGCCAGTGTTTCTTTACCCTTGCGGTTATTCTGGCGATTACTACCCCCGTGTGTAGAATGTTCATCTTGGTTAGGATGAGTCATTTGGACTCCTAACTGCTTGAACTTTTCGGTACTGACCTCGGCTGCTTTGGCATTGACAATAAAAGAAGGTCAATCCAGGAATTGTGTAGATCCTGTCCACATATTGATAATAGGCAACAAGTTTGATTTGCAAGTGTCTATTATTACAGCAGATGGAGTTCCTAAAGGCATTTTGAGTGCCTCTCGGCAGAATCTTTCAATAAAACTCTCTGTGGATTCATTGTGCCTCTGTTTAATCTTAATGAGGGCAGACATCGTCATGTCGTTGACTCCTTCGTAAAACCATTCCAAGAATATTTGTTTAAAACCAGAAAAGGAAGTGATGCAGCCATCAGGCAGGCTACAATACCAGTCATAGGCTGTACCGGCTAAACAATCGACGAACATTCTGGTAAGAAGAGCATCATTTGGCTGTAGTTGATCAGTTATCACCTCAAAATGATTGATGTACTGACTTGGAGAAGTGCTGCCATCAAACAACATAATGGTTGGAAGCTTGTACTTAGGAGGAAATGAAACTTCCTTCCACTCTGTAGGATATGGTTGCTTTATGCACAGTCTTTGTAGGCCATCCTTCTGCTTGAAGGCCTCAAACTGAGTGCGTAAGAGTTTCACAGCCTTATTAGCATCCCCTGATATTTGGGAATTGGTAGGCTGGTTAGAAGTGTTAGGAGGAGGAACAACGTGGTAATTACCATCCCCAGTACCAGACTGACTGGGATCAGCTTGAATTGGCACGGAAGCAACCTGAGGAGTTGGTACCCCAAGACTAACAGTACAGAAGATGCTATAAGATCAGGATTGTAGCAGGGTTTACAATCGGGGGCACTGTATGTTGAGCCACAATTATGGTGTGCATGCTTGCAACCATTTCTGCTATGGTCTTCAATTTGTCCTTTAATGCAACAATTCGTTGCTCTTGACTGGTTGAAGTAGAGGCATCTTGATCTTCTGTAACGGTATATGCCGTCACCTCTCTTGAAGCTATTGATGAGATAGTTTGTTCAGAACTTTCACTATCTGCATCAAACTCTGAGAAAGAGTCCTCTCCTACATGGGCAATAGGGAGATCTTATTGATTAAAGATACCTTGGTTCAAATGTCGATTTCTCGATCTAGTGTATTGAAAGACACCTTCACTAGATGTATGGAACCGATCTAAGTATTGCTGACTAGGATTACGGGATACATTACATCTTGGACGTTTTCTACCCCTAGTGCCTTTAGAAGTCATATTGACAGAAGCATGTAATAGCTCATCTTCGTCTTCTATTATATGTTCAGGAGTTGAAGCATAGTTCAGACGATCGAAGACAGATCGTCAAGCCGATTGGCAACAATAGTTGATGATGACTTCATGAAGGCAGTGGCGAACTGAAGCACGATTTGGAGGTGAGAGAGACATCCCTGTAATCTCTCGTCTTTGTGTAAGACATTGCCGCAGATCAGTTACAACTACAGGACGAGAAGAAGTCGGAGGAACATATTCCTTAATGATATTAGGAACATGCCTCCTATTCTTCAGTTGTTTAGTTCCCTGAGTGTACAAAGATGTACTCAACTCATTAGCATAGGTGGTTGGGTCTTTCTTTTCAAACTTTGGCTTTTGGTACAGATTGGCCTTTGGCATAGGGTTATTACATTTCACTAAAGTTGATACTGGTTGACGCCTATTGAGATAAATGCGTAAATCAGAAAATTCTGTTCCAGGTGTCTCTGTTTGTGATACCCTCAATTTTATTTGCTTGGATCTTAAAATTTGTAAGGTGGAAAGGTCTTGACCAAACCCCATAGGGGTAGGTAAGATACCTCTTTGGTCAGTATTCTTTCCAATATCAGAGATCTGAAGACCTCTGTTTAAAGGAATAGAATCTGATATATATCTTCCTCTGAGTCATAGACCAGAGAAGTTTGAGAAAAGACCAAAGGGTGCTTTTCTATATTTTGTAGAGGGTCAGCTAAGAAGCGTTTCCCTTTGTTCTGTTGTGAGACCATTTTAGGCATAGATTGCGCCAATTGAGGAAGTGTCAAAGGACTCTTCCCTTTGTTCTGTCTAGTGTTGGCACTAGAATATTGATTCTCCAAGTTCAAAAATTGAGAACTTGAAGAGGGAATAGCCAAAAGACTAGTTCCCTTGAGTTGCGCCAGAGTAGCAGACTGTGCCTGAGGTGCTGATTGTTTCGGTTGCGCCATAGTCCTACGGGCTACTGATGGTGCCTTGGCAGCAACATGGGTAGACTACACCTCAATAATGGCTTGAACAGGCTGCGCCTTGGCAGCAAAGAGAGTAGTAGACTGTGCGTGGGCAGCAGGATGAATAGGTTACGCACGAGAAACAGAAGCAAGCTGTGCCTGAGACGCTGAGACAGATTGTGTCTTGACCACTGAACACTCAGGTTGCGCCTGGGCAACAGTGACCATGGGAGATTTAGGAGCCCACACAGTCCTGTTCTTGGCGATAGCCGATGTACGCTTGTTGCTCTTTGTGCTAATCATATCCTCATAGGCTGTCTGGTTGACTTGAAAAACCAGAGTCTTCTGCGTCTTGTCGATCGACGCTGTATCACATTGAGTTGTCACCTTCTCGTCGGAGGAGAAAGTCGTCCCCAGCAGAGTTGCCATTTTGTTTGCAAAAATAAAAAGTTTATTCCAAACTTGAAAAGAATAGTATAAAGTACAATAAATTTTGGGGAAGTACAACTGTAGAAATCTGATCAGAAGACGATCACTTTATCCCTAGGACTATGTGAACTTGAAGACTGTAGCCTCTGGAGAATGCAGCAGCACTTTTGCAAGAGTTCTTGATCTCTGTGCATATGTATCTGATTATTTTACAATGATTGGAAACTCTATTTATAGAGTTTAAGAAATAACTATTTTAGCAGTTATTCTGATGTGCGCGAGGCTGGATTGTGCCACATTGGGTTGCGCCAACCTCCTGTTGTGCCAACTTTTATTCAGTTGTTAAGTTATGTACTAACTGTATTTAGACGCGTGGCATCATGTGATTGAGATACGCGTGGTCGTGTACAGGATAGTAGACACGTCTTGAGAGATTAATGGCATGTGCGACACGTCATCCTGCTTTAGAATGTAAGTTGTCTCAACTTTATCAGGTTGTGCAACCTTCAGTCAATGAGTCAAACTGCTCTTGATTTGGGCTGCGCCTAAACACGTGGCAGCCTTTGAGCAGAAGTCATTCAGATTGTGCCTAGGCGCAACTAAAGATTTTGTCTGGATTGCGCCTAGGCACAACTTACAAAGCGTACATGACAGCTGTCAACCAACTCCCCTTGAGCGACATAATTCATGGGATTTGAAAAGATTTTCCTCGTTCACTGTGATGTCAGTTGTCAGTGTTGTCAGGTAATGATGGCCATTAAGTGTCAGACACCACGTAGATTTTGGCACAACAAGACGGGGCGTAGTCTGATATATGGCGCAACCTGTTCAGCGGCGCTGTCTGTTCTCTGAGCTTCATATTAGTGGCATAACCTAATTTTTTGGGGCGCAACTTGATCACTGATTAGTATGTTAAGGGAACAACTTGATTTTTAGGCCCTACAATGATTTACCAGCAACTCAAACATCTTGTTGTCTAAACACACTAGCAACTCCCAGGCGGCCATTCTTACAGCTTCCTCTTCAGCAGTCTTCCCAGGCTCCACCAACTTGGCAATCAGGTCCTGCTCTGGTACAGGAACGGTCGAGCCTTCACCCACTTCTTTCTGAGGAAGAACCGAAGGCTCGGCAGGAGGCTTCTCAGTCATATCTTCGATCTTCGGAGTGAGCAAATCTTCGTAAGGCATTTTGTACAGAAGGAAAAGAAGGTGACGATATCTACAGAAGTTTTGTTCTATTTATAGACAGAAAGACTAGATGATCGATTTCGAGAACCGATGCAACTTTTCTTCTTCAAAAGAAGTCCAACTGTTCATTCATTCATTCTCTTCCTCGAGAATTGAGATTGACTGTTCGTTCATTCATTCTCTTCCTCGAGAATCGAGATGACTGTTCATTCATTCAGTTTCTCCTCCTAGAAAACCGAAGCGACTGTTCATTCATTTACTTTCTTTGACTTATCATTCAGTTAGTCTTGGCATTTATTGTCTTTTATTTTATTGTAAATAAAAAGAATTCACATTCTTCACACCTCTGAATTTTGATTATCTACATCAGTAACTTGTCACGTCCCTAGTACCTCTGATAAAGTTGTCTATTGAAATAATAGTATTGCTAAACGTTATATTCTGCTACATCCACATTACCTCTGAGCAGATATCATAAATATTGTTATTTTCTAAATCAAGAAATATATTATGTCCAGTACCTCTGAATATATTTTCTATTCTATTACTTATATCTATAACAAGATATACAACAAGTAATAGAACCACATAAAAAGTTTCTCATTTTATTTCTATTTCAAAAAGAAATACATTGTAATGAAAAAGACAACAAACTTTGCTCATTCTATTCTGAAGGATAAGTAATAAGTTCTACAATTTGTTTCTTCAAAACTTGAACTCTTTCATTACTAGAATCTAGCACTCGCTGTCTGGCTTCAACCCTTCCTGACTCAGGATCGAATGGGTACAGAGCAGCAGTTTGACGTGCTAGTTCTTCATTCTGGAGCTGTTCAAATTCAGTCTTATGATGCTTCAGAGTATCTATTTGATTAACAGCAGCTTGATGCAATTGATTTTCTTGGTCTAAGTTCTGCTTGACAGTCTTGAGTTCTGCTTGAAGTTGGGCAATTTTAGCCTCTAGATCAGCAGCCTTCTATTCTTCATCTGTAGCCTTACTCTTATGACTCTCAGCAATAGAAGCTGCATCAGCGATTTGAATGTCTAGTTCAGAGGATTGTCTAGTGAAAGCCAGCAAGAATGCTTCAAAATTGGCTTTACTAGTCTCTGCTTCTCGAGCCATAGCCTCGTATTCTATGTTTACTAGCTGCTCGATATCTCCTCTTTTTAGCTCCTTGTAAGCTTTAATTGAGCCCTCCAGCTCATCCAAAATGTGTTCCAAAAAGATAGCCTAAGCCTCGTCCTCTTTGGCTGCGGATACCTCCGATCAAGAATAAGAAGGAGTTCTGATTGTACTAAAAGGAACATCTTTTCTCTCCATCACTCTATGAACTAAGGGCTCCAGAGACGTGAAGAAAACTTTTGTGAAAGAAGCCACCACGAACTTGTTAGTTGCCATGGCTCCTGGAGTGGCTACTACTTCAGCTGGAGTCTTTACAGTTTTAATAGGTGGAGGCACTTCATCTTGAGCGCTGATATGAGAAGAGCTTCCCTCTCCTGCTACAGTCCCTGTGGGATCTTCTGTAATTTACATGTCATTTGTATTAGCAATATACAAAGGAGCTACGACAAATAGATCATGTTTAAAATTTACCTGAGCTGGGTATAGCATGAGGAGTCTCAAGAGGTTTAACTTTCTCTGGCTGAAGCTTTGACAAGGTCTCTGCAGACATAGTAGCTTGACTACTTCCTGCTCCGGATTCAGTCTGAAGTGGCAGAGTCATTGGAGTTTGATCTGTTAATTCTGCTGCCACTCCAAACATCTCAGGTTTCTCAGAGATTATAGGTTCATCGATCTTGGGATTTTCTTTATCGATAACTAAATTTTCCTCCTCTTCAGCAGTGGAGTGATCTTCATCAACCGGGAGCTCCTGAGGTAATGGTACATCTACTAAGGTTTGTTTCTCTTTAGTGATGTCATTCCAATCATCATCATATGCTTCATCACCAAAGTCACAACCGGCTAAAGCTTCAATCATCGCCTCTTCAGAATGAGTAGGCTCTTGAGCCTTAGGAGAATCTTGTGGAAGCAGATCCTTCTCTGGAGGGGTAGCTTCCGGAGTCATAGGAGTTAGGGATGGAACCGTTATTCCCCGCCGCAATAAGTACATTAGCGAGAATACGTACCTTCACAGCTTCTGATCGCGAAGGCTCTGCAGTGGTAGTAGACGGTCGAGCATCCTCTGAAGTAGCCACTGCAAAGAAAGAAATCAATTTACTATACATCTCTGACAGAATAAAAATATATATATTATTAGGGTATATCACAATCTTGATATTACCTTCTTGAGATGGTACCTCTTCGGTAACTACCAACTTTCTCTTGACCTCTCTATGTGAAGATGCAACCGGCTCTTCGGCAGCTCCGGTGTGATCATCCTCCAGATCAATCAGAGTGGTAGATGTTCCTCCTTCTGTGACTCTTCCCTGCTTCTGAATAGAAGAAGGAGTAATTTTCTTCTCTTCGGAGGAGGAACTAAGGAGCATCTGTTTTGACTGGAAACAAGTCGTTCTTGTAGTCGTTGGTTCATTTATAGTCAAATATGTCCTTCTTTTCTTCTCCGGAGCCCTTGGAGAAGCAGGTCTATTATCCAGCTGAGGAGGAGTCGTCATCTCCTTAACCTTTCTTTTCTTCAATCCCTTGGCAGGGGATTTCTCTTTCCGCACCTTTAAGGATACGTCTAGAGGATCCTGAACTTCATCGGGATAGTTCTTTTGAATGGAAGCTTCTAGTGGTGGATCTGCAGGATCTTTGTCCTCTACATCTCGAAAAGAGTGAGCAGTGCATTTTTCCTGTTTGGATCTTCTGTCACTTGCGAAGCTGTGTGCAGGATAGAAGCTTTCAGTGAATGTGTTCGCTGAAGTATAGAAGTTTGCGTATGTATATAACATACGCGGGCCTTGTGGAAGATTGTAGGGCATGGAAAACATAGCTTTTGTATTCCGAGCGTTGTAATAGCTCCAGGCCCTAGCCCCATTGATCAGATAACCCTTGGCCTGTAGGCAGGTGGTGGCGTTACCTACATGAAGCTGATCATATCCGAACTGTCGTACAAATCGACTTGGCAAGTACGGTTCCAAGTAGCACTCTTCCTCAAATCTGTAGACCAAATGAGAGGGACGGATTGTCTGCAACCACAAAATATGGGTGGACTTAAGCGAAGTAGTTCTGCAGTCAAATCCATCAGCTGTGGAAGCATATTCTCATACCTGTGAGGGGCTGAACGCACTGAAAGCTCTATCCTGATCCTACGGTTTAAGGCAGATATGCAATCTGAAAGAGCAGTGTATTGCCAATGAGCGCTGGAGTAGCGTCTGATAAAATCTTCGTCGACACTGCCCATATTAGGGTTCATCAGACAAGAATGGTGAAGCAATAGCCATCCAAATAGATAAGTGTATGACAACTCGGTACGAGGGAAGTCTTGTCTTGCCGCCTTGTTATTTAACATATTTTGTACAAAAGAACGTAATCCTGCGTTCAAGCGGCAGGTCATAGCCGACAAGAGATCCATCTTGTATCCGAAGACAAGACGTGCTGCAATAAACAGGACGCCCCGATGGAATCTGTCTACTGCACTGGCTCCTGGAACTATGAAGCGCCGCAGCTGTAAAGAGAGAAAGCCCGCTAGCTGGGCCTCTTTGGACATAGATCTGTAACCCTGTCTGAGATAATTCTGAAGGGTGTCACCAGCCTTGAATGGACGTAAGTACTCATCCAGTTTGACATCTCCATGTTAATGTTGCTCCATCAGATATAGCATGTCGCTCTGACTGAAGGGTTCAATTAAGAGAAGAGCACATGCTTGATTTTCAAGTGGCTTGTCCTTCCATACATGACCCAAAAATAGATATGGCATCCACTTGGTGGTATAACAAGTACTTGCAGTGGAACTTTTGTAATAGAGTGAGCAGATCTTATAGTGACACAATAATTCTTGGAAGACGGCGATCATCTGAGGGTTCTCCTCTGCCATAGCTACCAATTCGTCATTTGTGGGCACATACTCTTCGTATGGATTATCGCCCATTGGTAGATGAGAGAGATATTCCATCTCATGGAGAGCAAATCCCATTTCTCCATGAGGGGTCATAAAAGTTCCAGTACTTTTGTTATACCTCTCTACTAAAGCCAGGAACATATGAGCGTTCGGGCGAATGTCGTATACTGTAGTCCAGATGGCATCGTAGAGACCTGGATCGAGGAGCCTGTCCTTGAATTGATCCAAAATCCAAATAGATAAGCTGCTCCAACGCTTTATATCTGGGTTAACCAGACCTGTCATTCGTATGCCACGATCTGGATATCTTCCTTCAGCTCTTGCGAATGTATTCACAAAAATGGGTATTCTGACTGGAAGGAGTAGAGAGGAATCCTCAAGAGAAATACAGCTTGGCTTCAAACCTCTCAAGTAAGTACTGTATTTTTTGGAAGTACTGTAAAAGAGGTCTCTGTACTTCGGACCCATTCTGTAACAGATTTTGCCGACTCTTGCCTGCTGAATTGGAGTTAGATCCCATGACATTCTTCTGGGATAGCTTGCAAATGCATATTAAAATAATACCATGGACCTTGATATTTCTGTGAGGTATATGACTTTATCTCCATTTTTGAATATTCTTTCCTCTTTTCTGGTCTTGGGCTGGGAAGTCTTCTTGATGGCATCCCCGAATAGAAAGGTAGGTTTCTTGTGGACCACAGTATCCAGACTTTCTAAGGGTTTCCCGTTCATTAAGCTCAGCAAGGTTTGGTTCTCTTGGGCCATGAGAAGGGTCTTTCGTGCTTCAGGACCATCGTACTGAGGGAATGTGACATGAGACAAATTCTCCTTGTACTCCAGGACATTGAATGCTGAAGCAAATCTTTCAGCATTAGGGACTTCTCTGAGATCAACTGCAAAGAAATACACGAACAATAGTTAGAAGCAACAAGAGTGTGCAGCTTTTTTTAAGAGCCAATCAATTAAGTTGCGCAAACATCTTAGGTTGCGCAACATTTAAGTTGCGCAAACATTCTGAGTTGTGCGATATTCTAGGTTGCACAACATCTTAGGTTATGCAACATCCTAGATTGTGCCAGATCCTGGGTTGCGCAACTATTCAGTTGCGCAACATTCTGAGTTGCGTGACAACCTGGGTTGCGTAACATATTGTGTTGCGCGAAACTTAAGTTGCGCAAACATCTTAGGTTGTGCTACATACATGTTGCGCCATAAATTGTTTGCACAATATTTTTGATTGTACAACACAACTGAGTTGGGCAACAACATACGCAACAAAACTAAGTTGCCCAACAGCGTGCACAACACAACTGAGTTGCACAAACAGCATGCGTAACACGGTTCAGAAAAATGAACAGTGTTCAAATAGAGCAACCACACCCTAAGAAGGGGTGGCGTAGAGTTTGTGCTGCGCCAAACACTCTAAGAAGAGGGGCGCAAGTTAATTCTATCCTACATAAAGTTTAATTTGTTCGTCTTCGATCACCTTCCAGAGCTGGGTTTGCAGTCTCTCGTCGAGAAGAGGGCGGCACATATTGTGACGTGCGGGTTGGCGGAGCATGAGTCGAAGGGGGCGACGACACCTTTCCCTTTGTCGACGGCGATCTTCTTGGGGGCCATGTCGTCGAGGAAGAAGTCGGAGAAGAAGGGTTGCAATAGGTCAAAGTATTCTCTCAAAAGATTAAAAGTAAATATAAAGAGTTACAATCGGTTAAACGGGGGTTATTTGTAGCCGAAAAGACAGAATCCTAACAGTCATCCTGAGTTGCGCATGAAAAATCGTAACCGCTTGCAACAGACTGCGCGAGACAGGCGCAACTTGACTCAGTCATTGTCATAATTCAAAGTATTTCAAAGTTTTGTGACCTTTCAAAATTCGAAAACTTTCAAAGGGGTCTTGTAGAGCCTAAAAATCAAGTTACGCCATGTTTTTATTGCTCAGCAATCAAGTTGCGCCCCAAAAATCAGGCTGCGCCACTGTTATGAAGCTCACAGATCAAGCTGCACCACTGTTCAGGTTGCACCAAATATTAGACTGCACCCTATCATAATGTGTCGAAATCTACGTGGCGTCTGACAAATAATTGCCATCATTAACTGACAGCACTACAACTAACAGCACGGTGAACGAAGAAAATCTTTTCGAATCCCGTAAAGCGCGGCGCTCGAGACGATCTGTTATGATTTGATGACAGCTGTCCCGCACACTCTATGAGTTGTGCCTAGGCGCAATCTAAACAAATTCTCCTCACACATTTAAAAGCTGACGATGTGCCTATGCACTGAGTTGCTCCTAGGCGCAACCCAATCAAGCGCAGTTTGATTCGGTGACTGAAGCTCGCGCAACCTGATGAAGTTGAGACAACTTACGTTCTGAAGCAGGATGACGTGGCGCACATGCCACTAATCTCTCAAAATGTGTCAAACTACTTTGTATACGACCATGCGCATCTTAATCATATGATGCCATGCGTCTAAATACAGTTAGTACACGTTTGCGTAACTGAATGGAAGTTGTCACAATTTAAGGTTGGCGCAACCCAAAGTGGCGCAGTTCAACCTCGCGCACATCAGAATAACTGCTAAAACAGTTATTTCCAGAACTCTATAAATAGAGTTTCCAATCATTACCAAAGCATCACAGAGATCAAGAACTCTTACAAAATTGTTGTTGTATTCTCCAGAGGCTCTAGTCTTCAAGTTCACATAGTCCAAGGGATAAAGCGATATTCTTCTGATCAGATTTCTAAAGTTGTATTTTCCCAGAATTCATTGTACTCTTGTACTCTTTTTTAAGTTTGTAATCAAACTTCTGTTTTTGCAAACAGATACGAGGACCGTTCCTGAGGTCACTGCAGGTGCTCCTACTACAGTACCGAGGGCTGCGACAAGAGTTGTCGTTGGTGTTCTTCCTTCTCCTATGCAGCGGACTCCTCCGTCTGTTGCAGAGGATCTTCCTCCTCTGCCTCCACCACCTACCGATATAGGACAGATGTTTTCCTTCTTTGGAAGATGCTTGAGGCCTAGCGAGCCCAGTCCGAGGCTCATCAGAGGCAGTAGGACGTGATGCGTCAAGGCATGGAAGATGCCCACCAGCTCTCTCTAGCTGCAGTAGAGCGAGGAGCTCCACCGCAGGGTGCATAGCAGAGGTCGAGGCGGTGGGACTCCAGCTGCTAGACAGTAGGACTACGTAGCTGCTATCTGCTAGAGGTCGGGATTGGCGCTCATGTGAACCATAGTAGCTGTTAGACATCGCTCGTAGAGCTAGACATGCACAACAGACGTCATGTGGACCATAGTAAGTGGTGTACTCGTCCTCACCATCGTCTAGAAAATATATCCAGTCAAGATTGGAGCGAAGTACATTCCAACAATTGCTCCAGTAAATGATATGGACTATATAACAGTAAATAGAGAGAATGTACGAGAATAAGTAAAGTGTACATGAAAGTAGCATGGCATGGTAAAGCTGTAAACAAGAGGAAGAATAATAAAACATGTTATATCATGTACAAAAGTCCAGAGTCATACTATTTATGTGAGTGAATATTAGATTCGACATGTGGTCGGCTTGGGAACTTTCATAAGATTTTATGGTCTGGTTAATCATACGTGAGGTGTATGATTAACACTCACAAGGAAATAGACTTGCACAAGGAGGGTATTGACCACAAATCTAGACTAATATTCCCCGCCCCCGACTGGTACAGTGGATCCATCCATGACAACGGGTGTAGAAGCATGGAAAAGAATAAAGAAAGGCCTATGCGGCTCCAACAGAAGGATCCCCATGCGGCTCAGGATTCCCATGCGGCTCAGAAGTCCATGCGGCTCAGGAGTCCATGCGGCTCAAGGATCCATGCGGCTCAGTGGCTTTCAGCAGTTCTTCTCTACATTCAGCTGCATTTAATGCCCTGACGGCCGCTCTGACAAAAAAACAGCTATGACAGCTCTGACATAAGGACGTAATAATGACTCTGACATGGTGGCATGATCATAGGAAAGAGAAAAAAATCTTCTTACAGCGGGCAAAATCTACCAAGTCCCGAGGCCACTCCATGCGGCTGCCCATCCCCATGCGGCTACCTATCTGCATGCGGCTGCCTATCCCCATGCGGCTGCCCCTCTGTATGCGGCTGCCTATCCCCATACGGCTGCCTATCCCCATGCGGCTGTCCATCCACGTGTGGCAGCCCATCCTCATACGGCTGTCCATCCTCATGCGGCTGCATGTGGCTGAGAGGACCCCCCCATATGCGGCTCGGCCAAGACGGTCCAGTTGAGACACGTGGCGCTCTTCGCTATAATTGAGACACGTGGCAGTCTTATCTTTCCGGGTATTATGGGTGCTAACAAATCCTAACAAAATCAAATTTGTTGCGATCGTCATAATTGCCCAGATCAAATCAAATCAATCAAATTAGACACGTGGCAAGCTATCATTAATCACGAATATTCATGGCAATCAACATTTATTGCCCACAGAGATTTGATGCAATCACATTAATTGCTCAAATTTATTATATTCAAGATGAACGGCCCAGATTAAGTGATCCTTAACCGCCGACTTCTGAAGGAGACAATCATTTACAAACCCTAATGATGACCCCACTCCTATAAATAGCAAGGTGCCATTCCCTTGCGAAAAGAGGACATTCTCTTATTAAAAAAAGCAGCGAGAGGAGGAGAAAGAGAAAAGAGAGGAAAAAAAAA
Organism: Iris pallida; assembly: GCA_029216955.1. Taxonomy (NCBI): domain Eukaryota; kingdom Viridiplantae; phylum Streptophyta; class Magnoliopsida; order Asparagales; family Iridaceae; genus Iris; species Iris pallida. The sequence continues at coordinate 2,365,145 of JANAVB010032820.1, forward strand.
AGAGCACTACAGAGACATCCAGAGATCCAGCAACCGAAGGCGCAGAGGAGTCTCCCCACACGTCCAAGAGTATTTCTTCACCAGAGCCAAGGCTACATCCGATCGTCCAAGGAGTAAGGAAAAGCTGTCGTCGCTTTCCCGAGCCTCTACCGTCAGCCCCCAGAAAAAACTAAACAATTGTTCTTAGATTGATGTACCTAGGTTTTCGTCCCTAGGCTTTCTTTGTACGAGCGAGTTTGTGTTATGAGTTTAAGTTCAGTCCTCCTATATAAATTGTTCTGTACTTTCACAATCAATGGCAAACACGATGGCGACTCTACTGGGGACAAACTTCTCCACGGCTGAGAAGTTGGTGATGCAATCGGATGCAACCAAACTTGGCTCCACACAACAGAAGATGGTCGTCCTCTTCGACCAACAGGCGTTTGAAGAAATGCTCTCCGACGGGAGCGCTGGCCCGGTCCAGAAGCGAACCCGCACAAAGAAGGCTCGCAGGGAGTGGAGGCCAAAATCATTTGCTCCTCCCCAAGCTCTGGACGGAGTACTCTCTGCTGCCCAAGACGGCGAAGGCAACTCTTATACGGCACCACTTCAAGCCATAGAAGACTCTGCTGTCCCCAAGTCTGGCAGAGGAAAGCACTACCATGCTGGACTTGCAGGGGCAAAGAGTGATTCTATGTGCTCCAGGAAGAAGCCAAGCATTCATACGGCCAAGATTGCCAGCTGCATGCATGATGTCCATGCGGCCAAAACTACCAGCCGGATGCAGAATACCCATGCGGCCAAGATCTCCAGCCGCATGGAGAATACTTATGCGGCCGAGACTTCCAGCCGCATGAAGAAAGCCTATGCGACTACGATTGCCAGCCGCATAAAGACTGTTGATTCCAGTTGCATGCAGTCTGCTCCACGTGGCTCAGGCTCAGTCTTCGATCGCCTCTTCTATGGTCTTGATCTCTCATGCTCTCAAGAAAATATGTCTGACTCTCTGCAACACCACTTAGACTCTTCCTACTATGTGCCCTCACACACCAGAGTGAAGAAGTCTAGGACAGAGCGAGCTTGGCGAGCTAAGTCCGTTGTCCCGACCTCTGACCATCCGAGCGCTCAACATATTGTTATGCGGGCCTCTGATGGGAAGTTGTACAGAACCCCTCGAGTCCAGCCCCCGGCGGCAAACGGACAGAGTGGTTCCCAAAAGTCTCCCAAAACCAAGGGAGCAAACATGGTCGTTCCAGACCCATCTGACTTACGTGAGGCTATCCTCCACAAGCGCAAGAAAAGAGAAGAGGCCTCGGTGTGCAAGGAGTCCTCCCACGGACATCACTGTACCCAAGTCATTGTCAATTGCTGTTACGACAATGCGACGGTACGAGAAGACCGACAGTCCGTCTTCCAAAGATTACAAGAGCCGAGCTCAGAGGATGAGGTGCCTCCCGTCGTCTCCTGCAACTCTACTCAGAAAATCCCCACCGATGGGAGAGGGAAGAAGACAAACATTTCCAGCCCGAAGATTCCAACCACTGTGACTAAAAAACTGTCGTCTAAACGGTTGTCCACCACTGGAGTTTTCTAAGGTACCCGTTCAAAGACGAAATCTGCTACAGCGGGAGATTCATCATCCACATCACTGGGGGTCGCACTCCTCCGAACATCCACGATAATTCGATGTTCCAAGGAGACGAGCCCGGGGAAACAACTCTTCCATCAAATACAGCAGGTGCCAATATCTTCGAGGACGTCTACGACTCTCAAGATGAAGCAAACTCCGAAGCTGGGGGTACTATTCCTTCTGAGTCCGAACCAGAGAAGAATATCCCCACATACCCCGATGACTTCTCGGTACAGGGGTATGATTCGGAGGGCACATCATCCACCGTCCCTTCTATTTCTACTCATGTGAGGACGACATTCATGACAAACGACGAACAAGATGGTCCCAGTGATCGCCAACGCATCGACACTCTGGAGGCCATACTGCGCACTTTGGTCAAATTGGTAGACGAGATCGAAGCAGCCCTCCCTACTCTGTAAGGAGGGACGCCTGGCCAAACAAATTTGGGTCCCGCGATCAATGCAGATTCGATCTCAGCAGCACCGAACCCGGACAACAATCCTCCTGAAATGATGGCTCCTACCACCGCAGACGAGGCCAGGGAGGCAAGAAGTGAGGTCCAGGAGAACTGCCAAGACCTCATGATACGACAACCGTATCCCGCTGCGTGGAGAGATGTTCCCTTCCCACCAAAGTGTAAAGCATTCCACATCAATCCATATGATGGAAAGACATCTGCAAGCCGGTACATCACCTACTTTGAAGTCACAACCGACCATCTGCCCCATGACGATTCCATCCTTACATGATTATTCATCGGGGCATTGGAAGGGGTCGCCTTCGACTGGTACCGTAACCTGCCAGACAACTGCATCCACTCCTTCGCCAGCTTCAAGCGCATGTTCTTGGAGAGATTCTATGAAGTAGGACATGACGTCACAATGTCCACCCTCATGGACTTCGTTCAAGGGGAGAAGGAGCTGACAAGGAACTATATTGAGCGGTTTTGCCAAACCGTAATGATGTTGCTGTCTAGTAATCCGGATTCCTCCTTAATTAAAATTTGCCAAAAGAGACTCCTCCCAACAATCAGCCTCTGGATGGGCGAAAGTTAATTTAAGGACTGGAAGACATTTATCATCAGTGCAACTAGCATCGAGGACAGATTGAGAAAGGCTCGCCAACTGGGATTGTACATCTCGGAGGGAGAGGACAAGAGGAAGAGCCCTAATACCAACAACAACAATGGTGGTAACGCCTCCAACAATCGGGACAACAAGGGCAAGCAGGCCATGGTGGCCAATACAGCCCAGAAACCTGAGTCAAAACTGGCAGACAAGCAACGGCCTCAAATGACCTACTCCTTCGAAGATGGCCATGTCAAGCCCATCTTGGACATGCTCATACAAGGAGATAGAATTCAGCTCCCTCCACCAAGACGGGAACCTCGGCCGGCAGAAATGGAGAGCCCGAAGTACTGCCATTACCATCGCTACGTCCACCATGCTACACACGACTGTTACCAACTAAAGCGATACATCCAACATCTCATCGATTCGAATGCTCTGGCCATTAATTTCGAAGAGGTGACCGTGGCAGCCAATATGGTGTCAGTACAATTCGGCAGCTTCCCTCCAACGGAGGCTCAAGATGGCGTGATACCCATCCCTCGGGCGACAATGGAGATTGCTAATCTTCCACCTCCTCGAGATCTGACAGCTGGTCTAGTGCCTCTCACCATATCACGAGGGGAGGTCATGTGGGTCCATCCAGACTTGGTATCTGAAGTGACTCAGTCCACACCACCCTCCATTGGCAAGAAGAAGAATGAAAAAGTTAGATCCTGCCGCACAATTTCGATAGATGTCGAGGAAGCTGCAGCTGTCGTCACTCGGTCTGGTGCTCAATCCCAGCCTACACCAGATAACTCGACTGAAGAACATCAGCCTGCTACTGCTGACGCTCCGGGACCTTCTCAACCTCCGACGACCGACAAGCCTAGGCCGAAGGAGACTCGCTTTGACAAATCCCTCTGATAAGAGGCATCTCAAGGGCTAGAGAGGCCCTAAAACTTTGACATCCTAGCACAATTGGCCAACACACCGGCCAAATTGTCATTATACGAGCTCCTGAGACTCTCCAAGGATATTCGTACGGCTTTGAGTGATGCACTCCAGAATGTCGACGCATATCTGGCTCAGGTCAACCTCACGGAAGAGAGCCCACCTGTAAATCTCCAAACAACGCTTGTACAGGAGCGATGCCCAACATTGTCTTCACTCCACAGGATATGCTCATCAAAACTAATCTACATGATCGTCCGTTATACTACACTGGGTACATCGGTGACGTAAAGGTGGATCGGATGCACATTGATCCTGGTTCTTCCATAAGCATCATCCCGAAGGGTTTGTTACATCATCTCTGCATCCCTATGCATCGTCTGACGCCTACAAGCACCGCCATCAGCGGTTTTAATTCGGACAGGAGCTACTTGATTGGGAAGATTCGCTTGAAGTGCCAAATTGGCGATCTTCAGTCAGAAGTGACCTGTTACGTCATAGATGCGGATACTTCCTACAATATTCTCTTGGGGTGCCCTTGGGTACACGATTACATGATCGTGCCTTCGACGTTGCACCAGTGCTTCAAGTATGTCGACAAATACGGCTTCGTGAGGACAGAATTTGTCGACATCGATCCCTTTAAAGGGGTCGAATCCTACTACTCAGACTCCTGCTTATACGAAAAGTCGAAGAGGCACCTTGGCGAAGGAGATGCGCAAGCTCGAACTGAGACAGCCACAGGATCAGAAGAACCTCTGATGATCCACCTCCAAGCTCACAAACCTGGCAAAACTGCACCCCTTACGGCCGCTCTGCGTAAGGATGCAATCAGCCAATCGGCACAAGTGGGGCAAATGATAATCCGACTGCCAAGGTCCGACCAAGCGCCAAGACCCACAACGGAGCCACTGACAATCAGACTGCCTAGAGTCGACAAGCCACAAGTGGAGAAGCTCAATCCCTCCGACAAACCAATGACGATACGTCTTTCCAAAAAGAATCGTCAGCCCGATACAAAATCTGGGGCTTCTAGCGAGCCAACAACTCTCCGCCCAGCATCGAGTACCAAACTAGGGGTCGCTAGTTTGCCAACGACTCCACGTTCTGCTCTACCGGCAGAACCCCTGATGATCAGGTTGCCCAAGTCATCCTCTCAGTCTTCATTTATACAGGGGATGGCCGAAGAAGAACCAGAACTGGCCAAGTATGTGACTGCTCACACTGGTGTTCCATCCGCAGATGATGTAATCCCGTTAGAAAATATACCTTACTTCATCAATAAAGGTCTATCTTTGAACTACATCGAGCTTAATAAGCTCTGTACAATGTATGCTATGGAACACGGTATAGGCACTCACCTACACACACAGGTGATAAATGTTTACACCACCAATCAACTTACTTCCGTGGAAGACGCCTACCGTATAATCGAGGGAGGGGACCATCCAATCATCTTCGGTCGGAAGAATAATCTACAGCCCTTCAAGATGGAAGAAGTTGAGCTCGAACCCGACACCGGGAGATTGCCCCTTTGTCTGTATAGTTCCCAATCCAAGTACCTTATGCAAAAATAAGGATATGATCTGGGAACTACACCAGGCTTGAACTACGGAACTGGACGACGGTTACCCTTACAATCGCCGATCCCGGCTGGGAAGCCACGAGATTACTATAACAAGACCAGACGTGGGCTAGGTTATGTCACACCCGTGACAACACCCGAAAGCTCAGATGAAGAATACGACTGGCACTCACACTCAACCGGATCATCCACTTCCGATTCGGATATCAGCATCGGAGACATGCTCAGGCAAGTCTGGTCTGTCAATACGGCACTTGCCGATGCCTACGAAGAAGACGAAGACATTCCCGAACTTCTTGAGCTAGAGCCATGGGCATAACAACTAGATGCGCAATGGAAGAAGCGATTTGAACAAAGAGAGCCTCCCACCGAGGATGAGGTTATACAAGTTGATCTCGGTGATGAATCCTCCCCAAAACCCATCTTCGTCAGCAAGAATCTGACTGATGAAAAGCGAGAATCACTACTGGAACTTGTCAAAGAATATATTGATGTGTTCGCCTGGAGCTATGAAGACATGCCAGAAATAAACCCCGATGTTGCTCTTCATAAGCTCAACATTCGGCCATATGCAAAGCCAGTCAAACAACAGCAACGACGCTTCCGCCCAGGCATCATGGATGCGATCGAAGACGAAGTCAACAAACTGATATCCAGCGACTTCATTCGCGAAGAACAACATCAGGACTGGGTCGCCAACATAGTACCGGTCCTCAAGAAGAATGGGAAGATTCGAATCTGCATCGACTTCTGCAATCTGAACGAGGCATATCCCAAAGACGAGTTCCCCCTCCCTATCGCAGACATCATGATTGACAACACTTGCAACTTCGAACGTATGTCGTTCATGGATGGCTTCTCGAGGTATAACCAAATCAAGATGTCCCCCGATGACGAAAAGCATACATTATTCTGAACACCAATCGGCACATACTGCTACACAGTCAAGCCTTTCGGTTTAAAGAACGCTGGCGCCACCTATCAAAGAGCCATGAGTATCATCTTCAGGGACCACTTGTGCAAGACCGTGGAGTGCTATGTTGATGACATCGCCGTCAAAAGTTGCTATAAGGGAGACCATCTGCAGGATCTGAGGACGGTATTCGACCTCATGCGAGCGTACAACTTAAAAATAAATCCTACCAAATCCTTCTTGGGTGTATCCAGTGGAAAATTCTTGGGTTTCATCATCACCTCCCAGGGTATCCACGTAGACCCTGAGAAGAAGAAGGCAATCATGGAGATGAGTCCTCCGAAAAATCTCCGAGAACTCCGAGGCCTTCAAGGGAGGTTAGCTTACATCAGGAGGTTCATTTCTAACCTCTCCGGGCGATGTCAACCATTCACCCACCTCATGAGGAAAGGTGTCTCATTCGTATGGGATGAAGAATGCCAACGTACCTTCGACAGCATCAAAGAATACTTATCGAACCCTCCAGTCCTGGTGGCCCCGGTTGTTGGAAAACCATTCCTGCTCTATGTATGAGCAATGGAGCATTCCCTCGGCGCTCTGCTAGCACAAAACAACGATGCAGGCCATGAGCAGGCTATATATTACCTCAGTCGAATGATGATGGGGCCGGAACACCGATATACTGCCATGGAGAAGGAATGCCTTTTCCTGGTATTCACCATCCAGAAGACGCGACACTATGTCACGGGACAAACCATACATGTGATATCACGAGTCAACCCCCTCAGGGTCCTCATGACGAAACTTGGGGCACTCAGCTCTCGCCTCGCTACATGGACAATATTACTGTCCCCCTACCATATGATCTTCGTCCCGCAAAAGGCTGTTAAAGGTCAAGCTCTGCCAGACTTTTTAGCAGCCCACCCAGGTTCGGGATCAGCCAGAATATATGAAAAAATCCCAGATGAGACCGCCGACTCGCATGCGTCCTCTCACAATGATATATGGCGAATGTTCTTCGACGGTGCTTCAAGGACCGGACCCAAGGGAAACATCGCCGTCAGAGTTGGGGTGGTGCAGGTTTCTCCTTCCGGACTTGTGATCAATCGCGCTTATTCCCTCACAGAACCCTGCTCTAACAATGTGGCTGAGTACAACGCTTTAGTCATTGGCCTCCAACTTGCAAGAGAGCTGGGGGTAGAATATCTTGAAGTATACGGCGATTCACAGTTAATCGTCAATCAGATCCGGGGTTCGTACGAAGTCCGCCATGAAGACATGATCCCCTATCACCAAATAGCGATCAACATTATCTCGTCATTTGAAGGGTTCTTCATCGAACACGTCCCCAGACTCCAAAATATTAAGGCCGATGCCCTAGCCGGCCTTGCCGCTTCCCTAGCAGTGCCAAACAATATTCATCATTTGGTGGACGTGATAGGCCATGAACTGGTCTGTCCCAAGAACAACGTTCAATTCGTGGTGAATTATTCCGCTCAGACGATCGACGAAGTACCAGACTGGAGACAACCATTCATTGACTTCGTAGTCTACGACATTTTGCCGGAGAATCCGAAGGAAGCCACCTCTATCAGAAGGTGTTCTCTCAGATTCTTCTATGATACAGAGACGAAAATGCTGTATCGTCGATCCTACGATGGATTACTGCTTCGATGTCTGTCAAACGCAGAAGCCAAAGAAGCCGTACGTGAAGCTTATGACGGTGTCTGCGAGGCCCATTAGCCTGGCCCAAAATTGTAAGACCGTCTTCGCCGAATGGGTTACTACTGGCCCATGATGGTAGCAGATGCGATAGACTATGCAAGAAAGTGCAAAGCCCGCCAAGTCCACGCGGACTTCATCCATCAGCCATCCGAATTTCTACATCCGACAGTAGCGTCCTGGCCATTCGAAGCATGGAGAATGGATATCATCGGTCCGATCACTCCACCTTCTTTCCGAGGACATCGTTTCATACTCGCAATCACGAATTACTTCTCCAAATGGGTGGAAGTTGTTCTTCTTGCAGAAGTGAAGACTTCAAACGTGATCAGCTTCCTCAAACATCATGTCATCTATCGCTTTGGACTGCCCCAAAGGATCATCCACGATAATGGTCCCCAGTTCGCAAGCCACGCCTTCTACCGATTCTATGACAAGCATCGAATTCAGAATATTGCTTCGATGCCATACAATCCGGCAGCGAATGGGTTGGCAGAAGCATTCAACAAAACCATCATCAAGTTGCTCAAAAAGTTCATATCATCCAACAAACGCGACTGGAACGAGAAGCTTGGTGAATGCTTATGGGCGTACTGTACTACAGTCCGAACGGCCACTGGGAACACACCATTCTCCCTGGTGTACGGGAGTGAGACAGTTCTCCCATTGGAGACTCAAATACCCTCGCTCCGCGTCGCCCTCACTTACCAATTGACGACGGACGATAACTACCATCGCCGGCTACAAGAGTTGGAGGCCTTAGATGAAAAACGCCTCTTGGCTTAGCAACGGATCGAGCTATACCAAGAAAACATCTCCGGAGCCTTCAACAAGAAGGTTAAAATCAGAACATTCCAAGTGGGCGATCTAGTTCTGGCAGTTCGGAGGACGATGGTTATGACTCACAAAACTGCCGGCAAATTCCAGCCAAAGTGGGAAGGGCCATTTATCATTGAGGTTGTATTCTCCAACGGTGCTTACCGCCTCGCAAAACAAAATGGAGACTTGCTCATGTTGCCCGTCAACGGCAAGTTCCTGAAAAAATATTATGTCTAAACGACATTCTCCAAATCCCGGAGTATTGAGTTATGTACCCGACGGTACCGCTGAACTCATATTCTCCAAATTCCAGATTATTGAGTTATGTACCCGCCGGTACCGCTGAACTCACATTCACAAAATTCCAGATTATTGAGTTATGTACCCGTCGGTACCGCTGAACTCACATTCATAAAATTCCGGAGTATTGAGTTATATACCCGACGGTACCGCTGAACTCATATTCTTCAAACACCAGATTATTGAGTTATGTACCCTCCGGTACCGCTGAACTCACATTCTCCAAATTCTAGATTATTGAGTTATGTACCTTTCGGTACCGCTGAACTCACAATTCCAGATTATTGAGTTATGCACCCTCCGGTACCGCTGAACTCACATTTCCAAAATCCCAGATCGCTGAGTTATGTACCCTCCAGTACCGCTGAACTCACATTCTTCCTCCAAATATCCCAAATTACTGAGTTATGTACCCGCAGGTGCCTCTGAACTTACGTTCCGGTCACTCTTTTAGGTAGTAAGTCATGTATGACCATACCTCTGAACTTATTCTTCTAAAAGAGCTCCTCCCTCATGATCTACTACCCGCACTCTCAGTGCACGAAAAGGGTAACAGATCCACAAAATTCCCAAAACGACCACGTCGATGTTACCTCTGAGTCGTTTCACTTCCGCCAAAAACAAATCACCCCTCTACATAGAACTTCCATGTCCTCATTACCTCTGAGTCGTTCTATGCACCCCTTCATGGAGCCCACTCCTGCCATGTCCTTATTACCTCTGAGTGGGAAGGCTCCATCGAAGAAACCTTCATGCTTGCCATATCCTCATTACCTCTGAGTAAGTATGCTGGTTCCCTTTCGACTTATTATCTGTACCAAAAAAAACCCCCAGGGTACGCCAAGGATAATAGGTCCACAAATGTTCTCTGTTGACCACAAATATCTTCCGCTGAGTCCACTCCTGCCACGTCCTCATTACCTCTGAGTAGGAAGATTCTGCGGTAAAAAACCTTCATTCTTGCCACGTCCTCATTACCTCTGAGTAGGAAGGCTCCATCAAAGAAACCTTTATGCTTGCCATGTCCTCATTACCTCTGAGTAAGTATGTTGGTTCTCTCCCAACTTATTATCCGTATCCAGAACCAGGGTACACCAAGGATAATAGGTCCACAAAAAGTCTTCCATTGGGCAACTACTACAAGCAAAGAACAGAGCGAATGCTTTCTGTTCAAAATCAGTTACAATCACATGACTACATCTCATGAGCAAGCTAGAAAAGTTTCCTATTATTTCATTCAGACGAGAAGGAAAAAAAGATTACATTGATGTCCAAAAAGAAGCAAAACACAAACTGCAGCTAAAAACAGACGAAAATATCAAGACAAAAGACGGACGTTTGTGAGAGCCCACGAGTCCTAGTTACGGGGGCGCATATACCAATCCCTCAACCAATTTGTATATGAAGGATGTACTTGAGCAAAATCCTCGTCCGAAGTAGGAAGGTCAGAACTCCAAGTACTACCGCCGTCAGACTGAGGCTTCTCCTTTACAGCAATGGGCGCCAGCTCTCCTTTCTGTTCCTCCGTTTTTGGTATTACCTCCTCCTTAACAAGTGATGACTCTTGTTTGAAAGAGGGCGGCAGTTCTTCCTTCACAATGATCTCATCCTTCGGCAGGATTTTTGCAGGAATCAAAGATAAAAAGAAACAAAGTTAGGAGATGGTCGGAGCCTCATGCGGCCCAATCCAGATGAGCTTATGTGGTTCCGTTTAAACAGGAGGACTCATGCCGCTCTGTTCGAAGGGTCATCATGCGGTCCAGTTTGTAAAGCGTCTAGACAACTCCCATGCGGCTCGAACATGGGATATACCCCCATGCGGCTCGAACGTGGGATGCACATGCGGCCCATACAGCTTGAACAGTTCGGTAAAAGACGCATTAAAGGCTTGTGCATAAAGCATGCAACAGAGCCGTCTTTATTAGGGTTTCAAAGTAGATGATCTTTCCAAGACCTTACCCTTAATGACAGGGTGAGCGCCGGTATGAACCCTAGGCTCCGCAGCCGACGTGGAGGCCACTCCCTTTCCCTTCGCCGCAGTCTTCGTCGCAACCTTGGAGGACTTGGGAGCCATTGCTATCTGATGATCAGAGGAGGAAGACGAAGATAAGAAAAGCTAGGGCAAGAAGAATCGAAGATAGAGAGAGAATAAAGAAGTCTCTTCGTCTCAAACACGTTTCTATTTATAGGCGGAGCCTATAGATCGACTCATCGATCCATGTGCAGCGTAACCGACTCTTCGGTTATCAAAGCAATCCGACTATTCAAGGCTAAACTCTTGGGATCCTACCCCAAAAAGTGGATTTAAATCTGACAGCAAATCAAAGACAATCAATGCAAAGATTTGCACACGTGGCATAAAGACATGGCAAGGAGCCTATGCGGCCAAGAAGCCGATGCGGCTGGAAAGCCCATGCGGCTCAGATGGCCATGCGGCTGAGAAGGCCATGCGGCTGAGACATCCATGCGACCAGAACATCCTATGCGGCCCGAAGAGTTTTTACATGGCCATGCTTCTTATTCAAAGTATTTTAATTTTGTAAATTGAAAACTTTGAAGGGAGTTTTGTAGAAGCATGGAAAAGAATAAAGAAAGGCCTATGCGGCTCCGACAGATGGATCCCCATGCAGCTCAGGATTCCCATGCGGCTTAGAAGTCCATGCGGCTCAGTGGCCTTCAGCAGTTCTTCTCTACATTCAGCTGCATTTAATGCCCTGACGGCTGCTCTGACAAAAAAATAGCTATTACAGCTCTGACATAAGGACGTAATAATGACTCTGACATGGTGGCGTGATCTTAGGAAAGAGGAGAAAATCTCCTTACAGCGGGCAAAATCCACCAAGTCCCGAGGCCACTCCATGCGGCTGCCCATTCCCATGCGGCTGCCCATCTGCATGCGACTACCCATCTCTATGCGGCTGCCTATCCCCATACGGCTGCCCCTCTGTATGCGGCTGCCTATCCCCATGCGGCTGCCTATCCCCATGCGGCTGTCCATCCACGTGTGGCTGCCCATCCTCATGCGGCTGCATGCGGCTGAGAGGACCCCCCCATATGCGGCTCGGCCAGGACGGTCCAGTTGAGACACGTGGCGCTCTTCGCTGCAATTGAGACACGTGGCAGTCTTATCTTCCCTGGAATTATGGGTGCTAACAAATCCTACCAAAATCAGATTTATTACGATCGTCATAATTGCCCAGATCAAATCAAATCAAGCAAATTGGACACGTGGCAAGCTATCACAAATCATAAATATTCATGGCAATCAATATTTATTGCCCACAGGGGTTTGATGCAATCACATTAATTGCTCAAATTTATTATATTCAAGATGAACGGCCCAGATTAAATGATCCTTAACCGCCGAATTTTGAAGGAGGCAATCATTTGCAAACCCTAATGATGACCCCACTCCTATAAATAGGAAGGTGCCATTCCCTTGCGAAAAGAGGACATTCTCTTATTAAAAAAAAGCCGCGAGAGGAGGAGAAAAGAGAAAAGAGAGCAGAAAAAAAGGGCACTACAGAGACATCCAGAGATCCAACAACCGAAGGCGCAGAGGAGTCTTCCCACACATCCAAGAGTATTTCTTCACCAGAGCCAAGGCTACATCCGATCGTCCAAGGAGTAAGGCAGAGCTGTCGTCGCTTTCCCCAGCCTCTACCGTCACCCCCCAGAAAAAACTAAACAATTGTACTTAGATTGCTGTACCTAGGTTTTCGTCCCTAGGCTTTCTTTGTACGAGCGAGTTTGTGTTGTGAGTTTAAGTTCAGTCCTGCTATATAAATTGTTCTGTACTTTTACAATCAATGGCAAACAACGGGATTCTAGGAGAAGGTAGCAAGTCTTCTCGAGAATCAGTGTCCATATATTGCATAAGAACTATAACGGGGCTTGCACAAAATACACCAAGATAAACAAGGAATAATATCTCATGACGAGATCCGAAAATACCAATCCGAGTAACCAAGGTGTCGAGAATCAAGGATATCTACACTAAATATACGAAACATAGAAAATACCATAAGTAGAAAATTATCAGAGAATATACTCGCTTGAGATCAAGTGTGTAATATCATCAACGTCCGATACGGCACCTCGAAGACCTAAATATGGAATATTGTATCAATATCATGTTTAGAATTGAAAACAAGTCATACTAGTTCATTTCTTGGTCAATAGGGCGATTCTAGGTCAAATGGTCAAACCAAGTCAACTCTAAGTTAAATCCCTTAAATCCCCTATTCCTACCTTGATACATTACCTATATGTATATACTTCCTTATCTTGGTTTCTTACCTTGGTAAAATCCCTTAAATATATTTTTATATATATATATATATATATATATATATATATATATATATATATATATATATATATAGTGGTATCTATAATTAGGTACTGTTATAAACTTCTTAAGGGATTGAGTTTTACCTTGTTATAAAGGTAGGTGATGTTACTATCTAAATATATACTAGTATCCAGTATCCACACATGATATTATATAACTAGGTACTGGATACTAGTATATATTTAGATAGTAACATCACCTACCTTTATAACTAGGTAAAACTCAATCCCTTACTAAGTTCATAACAGTACCTAATTATAGATACCACTATACATATATATATATATATATATATATATATATATATATATATATTTTTTACATATATATATATATATATATATATATATATAAATATATATATATATATATATATTTTATATAAGTATATATATATATATATATATATATATATATATATATATATATATATATATATATATATATATATATATTTATATAAGTAAATATATATATATATATATATATATATATATAACACCATCCAAAGCCCCAACTGCTATCCCCTTTTCCATATGATCAGTCCTCATATTAACTGAACCTCCCTTGATCAGTCCTACCCTACATTAGTATAAACTGAACTGAAACCAAATAAGTCAAGGACTAAAACTACTATGAATCCTTCTACCCCATACATTCATTCCAAGAACTGAAGGTTAACTCATTACCTTTAGTTCAGACCCTACACAGTTCACTAAGAACCCCCCTCCATTCAAATCTGTTGAGAACTGATCCTCGAAATCAGTCAAATGACTGATCAACCATATCAGTCTAAAGACTGATCAAGATATCAGTCTAAGGACTGATCAACATATCAGTCTAAAACTGATACATCAGTCCTATGGATTGATAATCAGTCTAATAACTGATACAAAATTAGTCTAATGACTGATACAAAATCAGTCTAATGACTGATACATCCAACTCCCTTTACCCTCTAATTCTCTTTCAATCTCTTCCCATTTCTTTGCAAATCCTCTTCCTTCTAATGTCTGAAGCTAACCTTCATTCTATGCCCCATGTGACCCAAAATACCACACACGCACACATGTATATCTATATAAGATACAAATAATCCCTATCCTTTTGATAAATTCCTATATGTTACTTCACCATTTCCCCCAAATCTTTACTAATACTCTCTTTATACTAACCCAAGTACTTGTATTGCTAGTCGGACCCTAAATCCGTTTATGACTGATACTCCAAATCAGTTGGAACTGATATCCCAATCAGTTCAAGAACTGATATAAATATCAGTTGGAAAAACTGATATCCCCAAATCTATCCTTGTGGACTGATATCACTGATATCACAAATCTGTCCTTATGGACTGATACCATCTCAAACTCCTCTTCCCTAATCCAGTTCTTGTATCAGTCATTATGGACTTGATACGTCAGACCCTTCCATTCACTCTACTGCTTTCACTTTACTAATTTCCCTTTTAATACATCTTGACCTCTTTTCTATTCAGTCTTCAAAGACTGAACCCAAGCCCAAGTTCAGTCCCCAACCAAACTCGACACCCAAACCTCATTTCCTTTCTAATTCATATTACTCCTTTATACTGATTTCCCTTTAATCTAACCCCTGCTTGTATAGAACAACAACTACTGTTTTTATAAAGCAGTTAACCCATTGCTATTCTTGTGAATTAATTCCTTCATTGTTTAGTTTAAAACTGAACTCAAACATTCCTATTATTTCAAATTCCCACTGGATTCACTCAAATGTATTTCATCAACCACAATATCCTCCCTGGTATAGTATACTTAATTGTACATATAAACTATGCATATATATATATATATATATATATATATATATATATATATATATATATATATATATATATATATATATACACATAAAATATATATATATACACATAATATATATATATATATATGCACACACATTATATATGACACATAACATATATACCTATACAAAGTATACACGTATATAATTCTAATACCAATGCCTATAAGAGAATATGAATACACCTATATGGATACACACAAATTGTGAGCCACTAGGCTAATGTCAATGTGTCATGATAAATGAGTTTGTGTACCAAAGTGTTGAGGTCCAAAAACCCCCAAATTGATCCTGTGTCCAAATACAACATGTCACAACCTATTGGTATCCATTTGTGGACACTATACTAGCCTCAAACACTACACACATGTCCATTTAGCCTATAGGGCAATATGACAAACACTTAGTGTGCATCCTCGAATTTCTTCCAAAAGTGGTAAAAGAACTCATTATAACTTTCAAATAAGGACCCACTAGAGCCTCAAAACTCTTCCTATGGGTTGTAATTATACATGGGTGATTTCCTAAAGGTCCAATATCAAAATTAGAATCTGAATGACAAGGTTAGAGGGTGTTATACCTATTGGGAGATGGATTCCCAATGAACAATCCAATGGACACGATCCCGACACGAAACTCCTTAGCAAATGGACTCTTTTTCTTGCTCATAGATCCAAGCTCCTTGTAGTGACTTCCTTCTAGAGAGGATGAGAGAAAAGGTGGAGGAATGAGTAGAGTTTTGGAAGAGATTAATGGTAGAATGGCTCCAAATGGCAAGAGCACCAAAATAGGAAGATGGAGGTTTGGAATGAAATGAATGAAATGGAGAGGGAGTCCCCCTTATGGCCGGCGAAGATTTCCTAGGTTAGAGCCTAAACAAAATGCCAAACATGCCCTCTAAGTTGTCATTTGGGTAATTAATTGCATGTGAAAGTTTGGGGCCATTTTGGTCAACAACCTAATCTCTTAATGAACTAATTGGTCATAAATAGTGAGTCTGATAGAAGTAGTCTAATGAGTTGGTTTATGAGTCTTGTCATGCTAATTATTCGGGCTCTAATTTAGTGTCTAGACTAATCAGTCTACTAACACAAGTCTGACAATTGGGCTAGCCTCTAACCATATCATAACACAAATAAAATAAATAAATACACACAGTATTCTTAAATAAATATTCACATTATATAATAATTATGAATTGACAAAATTATCCCTATTTGAAAAATTGGCAGGGACATCGTGCGCCCGCTCATGTGACTCGCGCATGAAACAAGGACAACAAATGCGCACAAGTGCCATGTGACGATGCTGACGTGCTAAGTACAAAGTGTCACGACCCGTACCTAGTATAAGGGCACGAAAAGTGGGTACGTCCACCCTACGCCTCAGTGTCGATGGTAGAACGTTGTTCTAGGTCACATTCACAACTATCACAAAATGATATACTCTCCAAACGGAGGATAATCACAAGAGGATACAATCTCAATCATAAAACTAGAGGTAGATAATTAGCACGATAATATAGACAAGAAATCCACAAGGGAAATACAACAAAATAAAAAGTCTCGGTGTTATCAACACCATAAACAATATCTCAATACAATCTCAAATGTCTCAAGAACTAGATAATAAAAAAGTCTAGACTAAGCTAATGGCGAGTCCTCAGCGACTACTAGATCCAGCTGAGGGTCCAGGTTACCTGTGTCAACTAGGCCTGCTCTATAGTAAGTATCTTTGCAATCCTCATCATCTGTAATATTTTCAACACGTCCAGTCAGGGCAGAAATGTAAAAGCATGGAAAAGAACAGGAAAGTCCATGCGGCCCAAAACAGAGGGAGTCTCATGCGGTTCAAAGAATCTCTTAAAGCTTCATGCGGCTCAAGAGTCCTTTAGAGCTTCATGCGGCTCAAAAGTCCTTCAGAGCCTCATACGGCTCAGAAATCCCCAATAGCTCCATACGGCTCGGGTAAAAGCCACGTGGCCCTATGCAGTTCGTCTCTACAGCTGGCCATCAAGCAGCGGCCTCATTTAATGCTCTGACGTAACATGGCAGCTCTGACATAAAGGTGAATTGACGGCTCTGACATAAAGCTGCAATAATGACTCTGACACAATGGCGCGCCCCTAGGGAAGTGAAGGAAATCTTTATAGCTGGTACGATCCACCAATTCTGAAGCTTACTATGCGGTTACCTACTTTAATGCGGCTGCCACCTTCATGTGGCTGCCATCTCCATGCGGCTGCCACTCCCATGTGGCTGCTACTTCCATGCGGCTCGGATCATGGGGGCTACCCTCGTGCGGCTCCGATTTTGGAAAGCCATACCCATGCGGCTCTGACACATGGCCACCCTTATGCGGTTCGGTTGGGGGCTACCCCCATGCGGCTGCAACTCCCATGCGGCTCGGATCATGGGGGTCACCCTCATGCGGCTCGGATTAAAGGACTTCCATGCGGTTCAGATAAAGCCATCCTTATGCGGCTCTGACACGAGGCCACACTCATGCGGCCCAACTATGATAGTCCCCCATGCGGCTCGCAGCAGTTGGGACACGTGGCAGGAGTTGATCAAATCCCAATAATCCAGATTTATGGCAATCAACATAACAGGCAGTTGGGACACGTGGCAGGAGATTGACCAAGATTTATTCACTCGGATTTGCTGATATCAATAAATCATCACGATGTAGACTTGTTGCAATCAACATTAACTGCCCATGCAGATTTGTTGCAATCAATATTAATTGCCCATGCAGATTTGGTGTAATCAACATTAACTGCCCAGATTTGTTACAATCAATATTGACGGCCCAGATTATTTTCCAGCAAACAAGATCAAGGTAAGTCGTAACCAATCCCTAACCGCCCACTTTTCAAGGAACAATCATTACAAACCCTACTTATCGACACTCCACTCCTATAAATAGTAAGGTGCCATTCTCTTGCAAAAGTGGGACAGAGACAAAGAGAAAAAAACACAGAGGCACGCACAAAGAAAGCGACGGCGCACAGAAGAATTCCTCCACACATCCCGAGAACATTTCTGCATCAGAGCCAAGGCTACGTCTGATCGTCCAAGGAGTAAGGCAGAGTTGATAGCACTCTCCTGGGCCTCTACCGTCACCCCCCAGAAAAACTAAACAATTGTACTTAGATTGCTGTACCTAGGTTTTCGTCCCTAGGCTATCTTTGTACGAGCGAGTTTGTGTTGTGAAGTAAAAGTCCAGTCCTCCCATAAAACTGTTCTTTTATTTTATAATCAATGGCAAACACGATGGCGACTCTGCTGGAGACTAACTTCTCCACGGCTAAGGAGTTGGTAACGCAATCGGACGCAGCCAAACTTGGCTCCACTCAACAGATGCTGGTCGTTCGCTTCGACCAGCATGCGTTTGAAGAAATACTCTTCGACGGGAGCGCTGGCCCGGTCCAGAAGCCAGCCCGTACGAAGAAGGCTCAGAGGGAGTGGAGGCCCAAATCATTTGCTCCTCTCCAAGCTCTGGAGGAAATGCTCCCTGCTACCCAAAATAACGGGGAAGACTCTCGTACGGCCCCACTTCGGACCATAGAGGACTCTGCTGTCCCCAAGTCCGACAGAGGAAAAAAACTATGATGCTGGACTTGCAGGGGCAAAGAGGAACTCTGTGCGGTCCAAGAAGAAGCCGCATAAGGGCGCCAGCTACATGAAGACTCATGCGGCCACAGAAGCCAGCCGCATGCAGAAGACTCATGGGCCACAGAAGCCAGCCGCATGCAGAAGGCTTATACGGCCAAAACTTCTAGCCGTATGAAGGAGGCTCACACGGCTACGACTGCCAGCCGCATGCAGACCGCTTATGCGGCCACTGCTTCTAGCCGTATACAGAAGGTTCATGCGGCCACACATGCCAGCCGCATGCAGACAGCCTGCACGGCCACCAATCCCAGCCGCATACCATCTGCTCCATGCGGCTCACAGTCAGTCTTTGACCGCCTCTCATGCGGTCCTGACCTTAGAGGCTCTCAGGAGGTTGTGCCAAACTCTGTGATGCACTACTTGGACTCTTCCAACTATGCACTCTCGGGTGCTAGAGGAAAGAAGTCTAGGACAGCGCGGGCTCGTCGAGCTCAGTCAGCTGCCCTAACTTCTGACTATCAGGGCATCCCGCTGACTATTACGCAGGCACCTGATGGAAAGTTGTATAAAACTATCCGTGTCCAGCCCCCGACGGCCAACGAACGGGATAGTTATCAAAAATCTCCCAACAATGATCAGGGGCAAGTACTCGTACTACCCCCACATCAGGGAGCAGGCAGGATGCCAACACACTCATGTGCTCAGGACTCTCGGGCCCACAAAATGAGTGACTTGCACAACGTGATTCTTCACAAACACAAGAAAAGAGACAAAAACTTGGTGTGAAGAGAATCCTTTCGTGGACATCACTGCACTCAAGTCATTGTCAACTGCTGCAGCAAGGCGGCCACACAAGGGGACCGGCGATCCGTCTTCCAACGACTGCAACACCTAAACTCAGAAGACAAAGCGTTTCTCGTCGCCTCCTGCAATTCTGCTCAGAAGATCCCTGGCGGTGGAAAAGGGAAGAAAACAAATATCTCCAGCCCAAAAATCCCAACCAAGAAACTCTCTTCTAAGCGGTTGTCCACGACCGTTACAGGAGGAGTTTTCCAAGGTACTCGCTCAAAGACAAAATCTGCCACACTTGGAGGTTCGTTGTCTACATTTCTGGAAGGCATTGGAGCCGGGGTAGCACTCCTTCGAACATCCACGATAATCCGGTATTCTAAGAAGATAATTCGGGGGAAATAGTTCCCCCAACAGATGCAGCAGGTTCAGACGTCCCCGAGGACGTCCACAACTCTCAAGACGAGGCAAGCTCTGAAGCTGGAGGTACCACTCCTTCTGAGTCCGAACCAGAGGAGAATATTCCCACATACCCTGATGAATTCTCGGTACAAGGGTATTACTCAGAGGGCACGTCCTCAACCGTTCCTTCCATCTCTCCTCATGTGAGGACGATGTTAATGACGGACAGCAACAAAGACTGTCCTAGTGATCGCTAATGCATCGACACTCTGGAGGCCATACTGCATGCCTTGGTCAAGTCCGTGGACGAGATCAAAGCGGCCCTTCCAACTCTGCAAGGAATGACGCCTGGCCAAACAAGCTCGGGTCCCGCGGTCAATACGGACTCAAACTCGGCTGCACCAAACCCGGGCAACAATCCTCCGACAACATCGGCTGCCACTGCTATAGAGGAAGCCAGGGAGGCAAGACGAGAGGTCCAGGAGCTCCGGGCCATGTTCCACGCCCAAAAAACTTGCCAGGACCTCAGGATACGACAACCGTATCCGGCTGCATGGAGAGATGTTCCATTCCCACCAAGATATAAACTATTCAACATCAATCCATATAATGGGAAGACATCTACAAGCAGGTACATCACCTACTTCGAAGCCATAACTGACCATCTGCCTCATGACGACGCCATCCTTATGCGGTTGTTTATTGGAGCATTGGAAGGGGTCGCCTTCGACTGGTACCGCAACTTGACGGACAACTGCATCCATTCCTTCGCCGGCTTCAAATGTATGTTCCTGGAGAGGTTCTACGAAGTAGGGCAAAACGTAACGATGTCCACCATCATGGATGTTGTTCAAGGAGAAAAGGAGCTGACAAGAAACTATATTGAGCGATTTCGCCAAACCACGATGAAGTTACCTTCCGGTAACCCTGATTCCTCCCTGATTAAAATTTGCTAAAAGAGGCTGCTCCCCACAATCAGCCTCTGGATGGGCGAGAGTCAATTCAAGGACTGGAAGACGTTCATCATCAGTGCCACTGGCACAGAGAACAAGTTAAAGAAAGCTCGCCAATTGGGACTCATATCTCGGAGGGAGAGGACAAGGGTAAACGCTCTAATGCCAACAACAACAACGACGGTAATTCCTCCAACAACCGAGACAACAAGGGAAAACAGGCTATGGTAGCTGACACAGCCTAAAAGCCTGAACCAAAGCCGGTAGAAAAGCAGTGGCCTTAGATGACTTACTCCTTCGAGGACGGCCATGTCAAGCCCATCTTGGACATGCTCATACAAGGAGGTCGAATTCAACTACCTCCCCCAAGACGTGAACCTCGTCCTACAGAGATGGAGAGCCCCAAGTACTGCCACTACCATCGCTATGTTCACCATGCTACAGAAGACTGCTACTAATTGAAGCGATACATCCAACATCTCATCAATTCTTAGGCCTTTGCCATTGATTTCGAAGAGGTGACCGTGGCTGCCAACATGGTGTCAGTACAATTCGGCAGCTTCCTTCCGACAAAGACTCAAGATGGAGTGTACCCGTCTCCAGAGCAAAGATGGAGGTCGCTAACCTTCCACCTTCTCGAGACCAGGCTGCTGGTCTAGTACCCCTTACCACATCATGAGGGGAGGTTATGTGGGTCCATCCGGACCTGATACCTGAAGTGACTCAGTCCGCACCACCCTCCACCAGCAAGAAGAAGAGTGGGAAAGTCAAATCATGCCACAAAATCTCGGCATAGGTCGAAGAAGCTACGGCTGTCACGCTTGCAGAAGTAAAGACATCAAATGTGAAGTGACTCAGTTCGCACCATCCTCTCCCGCTTGCAGAAGTAAAAATATCAAACGTGATCAGCTTCCTCAAGAATCATGTTATTTATCGCTTTGGACTGCCTCGAAGGATCATCCACGACAATGGTTCGCAGTTCGCAAGCCACGCCTTCTATCAGTTTTGTGACAAACATTGAATCCAGAATGTTGCCTCAATGCCGTACAATCCGACAGCGAATGGGTTGGCAGAAACGTTCAATAAAACTATAATCAAGCTACTCAAGAAGTTTGTGTCTTCCAACAAACACGACCGGAATAAGAAGCTTGGGGAATGCTTATGGACGTACCATACTACAGTACGGACGGCCACTGGGAACACACCATTCTCTCTTATGTATGGGAGTGAGGCAGTTCTTCCACTGGAGACTCAGATCCCCTCGCTCCGCGTCGCCCTTACCTACCAATTGACGACGGATGATAATCACCATCTCCGGTTACAAGAGTTGGAGGCTTTAGATGAGAAGCGCCTGTTAGCTCAATAACGAATCGAGCTGTACCAAGCACATATCTCGGGAGCTTTTAACAAGAAGGTTAAAATCAGAATATTCCAAGTGGGCGATCTCGTTCTGGCAGTTCGGAGGCCGATGGTTATGACTCACAAAACTGCCGACAAATTCCAGCTAAAGTGGGAAGGCCCATTTGTCATCGAGGCTGTATTCTCCAATGGCGCTTACCGCCTCGTAAAATAAAACGGAGACTTGCTCATGTTGCCCATCAACGGCAAATTCCTGAAGAAGTATTATGTCTAAAATAACATCCTCCAAATCTCCCAGATTGTTGAGTTATGTACCCTTTGGTGCCGCTGAACTTACACTCTGACTCCAAATCTCCCAGATTGTTGAGTTATGTACCCTTTGGTACCGCTGAACTTACACTCTGACTCCAAATCTCCCAGATTTTTGAGTTATGTTCCCTTTGGTACCACCGAACCTACACTCTGACTCTAGATCTCCCAGATTGTCGAGTTATGTACCCGCAGGTACCGCTGAACTTACACTCTGGTCACTCCAGATGAATCTATATCGTATCTTAGGTAGTAAGTCATGTATGATCATACCTCTGAACTTTCTTCCTAAAAGAGCTCCCTCATCATGATCCAATACCCGCAATTTTAGTGCATAAAAAGGGTAACAGATCCACAAATTTCCTGAAACAACCACGTCGATGTTACCTCTGAGTTGTTTTCACTTCCATCAAAAATAAACCACCCCTCACGTAGAACTTCCACGTCCTCATTACCTCTGAGTTTTTCTATGTACCCTTTATGGAGCCCATTCCTGCCACATCCTCATTACCTCTAAGTAGAAAGGCTCCATTGAAGAAACTATTATATTTACCACGTCCTCATTACCACTGAGTAAGTATGTAGGTTTTCTCTCGACCTATTATCTGTACCCAAAACCGGAGTATGCCAAGGATAATAGGCCCACAAATGTCCTCTGTTGACCATAAATGTCCTCTGTTGACCACAAATGCTGTATTAAGTTTTCTAGTACATGCGCCTCATTTCTCATCATGCCCCGGGAGCCCAGCTGCTCCATGGCACTCTTTCTTCCGATACCAGGAACGTCCATGGCCACCTTACTGTAGAATTGTTCTAAGTATCCCCATCAAACTTATTATCCGTACCTAAAACCAGGGTACGCCAAGGATAATAGGTCTACAAAAAGTCCCTTATTAGGGCAACTACTACAAGCAAATAAGGGAGCGAATGTATTATGTTTATTCAAAATCAGTTACATTCACATGACTACATTTCATGAGCAAGACAAAAAAGTTCTCCATCGCTTCATTCGGACAAAAAGAAAAGAGACTACATTGATGTCCAAAAGAAGCGAAACATAAACTACAGCTAAAAACAGACAGAAATAACAAAACAAAAGACGGACATTTATGGGAACCCTAGTTGTGGGGATGCATATACCATTCCCTCAACCATCTTGCATATGAAGGATCTATTTGATTAAGATTAACGTCCGGGACAGGAGGGTCAGAACTCCTAGTACAACCACCCTCAGACTGGGGCTCCTCCTTTACAGCAGCTTCAATATTGGAAGTGTTTCCCTTTCCGATGGGTGCCAGCTCTTCCTTTTGTTCCTCCATTTTGGGTATCACCTCCTCCTTAACGAAAGAAGACTCTTGTGTGATGAGAGGAGGCAGCATCTCCTCCTTCACCATGGTCTCAGCCTTCGACATGGATGCTGCAAGAATCAAAGACAAAAGAGTCAGGAGATGGCTAGAAAAACATTTAACACAGCTCATGCGGCTCTGTTTCGGTGGGTCCTTATGCGGCTCAGTTTTAACGGAGTTCATGCGGCACTGATTAGCGTAAGCTTATGCGGCTCTGTTTAGCGTGAGCTTATGCGGTTCTAATTTGATGGGGGTCTCATACGGCACAGTTCGAGGGAGCTTATACGGTCCTGTCTGTTGGAATTTCATGCGGTACAGTTCTACGAAGTGCTTATGCGGCCACAAAATGACCCTTATGCGGCTCGGACATGAAGGATACCCCCATGCGGCTCGGGCATGAGATGCACATGCGGCACATACAACACGTTATGTGGATTCATCCCAATGAACTTGAACAGTTCAATGGAGACGAAGAAGGCTCGCGCATAAAAATCATGCGACGTAGCCCTGACGGTTAGGATTTTGAGTTCATATAACTTCTCCCAAATATCCTTACCCTCAATAGTGGAGTGAACGTCGGGATGAACCGAGGGCACCGCAGTCGACGAAGAGGCCACTCTTTTGCCCTTCGCTGCAGCAGAGGAGGCCTTGGAAGTCTTGGGAGCCATCGATGATCGAAGAAGAAGAAGAAGATGAGAGCTAGGGCAAGAGAGGTTCGAATAAAAGAAGAAAGTAAAGAGTTTCTCTCTAAAAGTTACTCTTATTATAGGCGAATAGGGGGCTCATAGACCGATGGACGCTTTGATTCGT
This sequence comes from Iris pallida, assembly GCA_029216955.1. NCBI lineage: Eukaryota > Viridiplantae > Streptophyta > Magnoliopsida > Asparagales > Iridaceae > Iris > Iris pallida. The sequence goes on from JANAVB010032820.1 coordinate 2,389,886, forward strand.
ATGCCGCCTAAAGAATAAAATCGACTCTTCGGTCATCGAGGCAAATCCGAATATTTAATAAATTGACTATTGGGATTCACCCCAAAAGGCGGCTTTAAATCCAAAATAAATCAAGGGCAATTAAAGGAGACACACACGTGGCAGAGAGGACAACATGCGGCCAGAACAGTCCATACGGCTAGGAAGTCCATGCGGCTAGAAAGTTCATGCGGCCAGAACATCCTATGCGGCCAGAAGAGCTTATGTGGACATAGTCATGCTTCTTATTCAAAGTATTTCAATTTTTACAAATTGAAAACTTTGAAGGAGGTCTTGTAGAAGCATGTAAAAGAACAGGAAAGTCCATGTGGCCCAAAACAGAGGGAGTCTCATGCGGTTTACAGAATCTCTTAAAGCTTCATGCGGCTCGAGAGTCCTTTAGAGCTTCGTGCGGCTCAAAAGTCCTTCAGAGCCTCATGCGGCTTAGAAATCCCCAATAGCTCCATGCGGCTCGGGTAAAAGCCATGTGGCCCTATGCAGTTCGTCTCTACAGCTGGCCATCAAACAGCAGCCTCATTTAATGCTCTGACGTAACACGGCAGCTCTGACATAAAGGTGAATTGACGGCTCTGACATAAAGCTGTAATAATGACTCTGACACAATGGTGCGCTCCTAGGGAAACGAAAAAAATCTTTATAGCTGGCACGATCCACCAATTCCGAAGCTCACTATACGGTTACCTACTTTAATACGGTTGCCACCTTCATGTGGCTGCCATCTCCATGTCACACCCCAGAACCAGAATACTGGAGAGCGGGGGTAGACATAGCCAGCTACGTATATGAAATAGAATCCATCTCGCTATACGGTCACGGCTGTCTAGATATATGAGGGTTTAACTACAAGACAGCAGTCTCTTAAGGTCATGAACAGCCTATTGTCTCAATCACAAGCAAGTAAGTAAAAGTTACAAGATGTATGATCATTAAATATACAATAGTAAGGCGTCCCAAACATTACATATTCAGCTGATCATGAAGCTAGTCGTTACAAAATGTTAGGACTAGCAAGAGTTTAGTCATACATGATCAATCCTAGGATTTGTCAATCATGTTACAGCCCGTAGGCAGACAGTAAGTAAAGTACAATCGAGCTAAACAGGTGCTCGTCGGCTAAACGCCTCAAAAGAATATTTTTACAATAAAGTGGGAGATCAAAAATAAACCCACTCGTTGCCAGGGTTCCGTCTAGTGGCCACCATCTGGCTGGAAGGTCGGTAGATCCTCTAAAGCTGCTCTGAAATCTGGCCACACAAAACCAGCTGGGTCAGACCCCAGAAAGAGCAAGTGCCACAAAGGAAGCTTCACTTAGGAACTAAAACAGCAATCAGCACAAGAGTATAAATAAAAGTAAGAACTGGAAATAAGAAAAATACATCAGGATGATATACGACGAGATAACCATGAAACTATTCAGATAACCAGGTTACAACCCGTAAACCAAACAAGGACCGGGGTTGTAACCCTTCGTCTGAACAGAACTTGGAATTCTCACCATTTATCGGTAAAATAAATACAAGCAGTCTGGTCATGCAGTAGTCTGGAACAGGATCAGGGCAAGACTAGACTGGTTAGACTTCATCCAATCATTTCACGGCCAAGCAAGAATTACGGCTTGATACTTTAACTAACTAGGGTTGTGACAAGCCTAATTACTAACAAGATGCAATGAGAATCTTCCACAGCCACAAGCCCTGCAGTCCATCCAGGTTACCCGGGTTAAAAGATTAGAGTTGAATTCAGGTGGGTACATCGTCCAGGAAACGAATGTACTCTTAGGTAGCTTGAAGGGTGCAACACATGACAGTGTACTGGAAATGTGCCCTACTCGACGGCAGGCTACAGATCCCAAGGCGTGCCCTGGTAACGGGATTGCCTGTAGCTGGAAAATCTCGTCATGACTAATGTATTAATCTAGTTATTAACCTTAGTCCATTTTAGTAGGTACTCCTGACCGTGGTACTCAGGAGTCCCCTCCTATGATGCAAGACAGGACTGGATTATTTGTACAAGTACAATCGCCCACGGTGTCCAGGATTAATTATACAGGTTATGTCATGTCAGGTAGCCGTCGCAACAGCTTATCAGATATATCATGTCAGGTTTATCATATCAAGTGTACGAGTCAGGAGTGCGCCACGACGGGCCACTATCAGGTCATGTCAGGTTATTATGTTAGGAGTGTACCACTACGGGTTACTATCGTGTTATGCTAGTTCCTTGTCATACCATGCCATGTACAATAGTCATTCCAAACATACTAAGTAAAAATCAAGTTCATGACAAAAGGGGAGTAAGTCCATGCGGATGGGTCAATACAGGTTCATGCGGCTGGGACTGCACGCTCATGCGGCTCAAGGAGCCCAAGGCGCATGCGGCTGGAAGGACGGGTCATGCGGACGAAGGGGAGTCAGCTTATACGGCTGCAAAGGGAGCAATCGCCATGCGGTCGGGGTTCAACAGCATATGCGGCTATGATCAGACGAAGTCCTATGTGGCTGAGCAAGGGCGATACATATGCGGCTGGAGGATGGTTGGGCCTTATGCGGCCCAAAATAGTAGCGCATATGCGGCTGGGTGCGAAGGAACTCATGCGGCTGAAAGCTAGCCGCATGAAGTCCATGCGACTCAAGATAACAGGGGCTCATGCGGCTGAGTCTGAACAAGGCTATACAGCTCAATTACTTGCCGCATGAAGATTCATGCGGTCAAGTACTCAAGCAAGTCTTATGCGGCTAGGAAGGACCTTCCATGCGGCTGAGCTCGAACGAGTCTCATGCGGCTGGAAAGGCCATGCGGCCAGAGACTTGCTGCATGAGGATTCATGCGGCCAAGTACTGCTCTTCTTCTCCACTTGTCCGAGAAGAGGAGCCAAGCAACCATGGCTTCCAAACTACACAAAACCTTCATCCGGAGCCCAAATCGGAACTTCCATAGGTCAAAATAGGGTAGAACGAGATTCTCTACAACATAGAACCCTTAAAACTCAGAAATAACAGGATTAAGTAGATCAAAACCCAAGAAATCCGAAAATAAAGTAAACTTAGATCTAGAAGAATCTAGCCATGGAAAGTGAAACTGCCAAGTTTAAAAGTAAGTTAAAATGCTGTAAGGAAGAGAATGAAGCAATAAAATTAGAGTTCAACCATGAAGCAAGTTGCACTTGCCTAGACCTCTCTCTCCTCTCTCTGGTAGGTAAGAAGTAAATGAGGAAGAAGAAGATGAGTAATGAAGAGAGAGAAAGAAGAAATGGCAATAAATATCAAAGGTGGTGGTAGGTAGGGGGTTCATCCATGGTTCATGATGAACCAAAAGCAATCCCAAACTGAACCAAGCTAACCCAAACCAAGAATAAGCCAAGCCCAGGAAGGAAATTAAGCAAGAAAATCATATAATACAAGAATAAATACGTACACGTATTCCGAAAATACGTAATACGAAGACAGGCATTACACTCCATGTGGCTGCCACTCCTATACGGCTGCTACTTCCATGTGGTTCGAATCGTAGGAGACACCCTCATACGGCTCCGATTTTGGAAAGCCACACCCATGCGGCTCTGACACATGGCCACCATTATGCGGTTCGGTTGGGGGCTACCTCCATGCGGCTGCAACTTCCATGCGGCTTGGATCATGGGGGTCACACTCATGCGGCTCGGATTAAAGGACTTCCATGCGGTTCAGATAAGGCCACCCTTATGCGGCTCAGACACGAGGCCACACTCATGCGGCCCAACTATGACAGTCCCCATGCGGCTCGTGACAGTTGGGACACGTAGCAGGAGTTGATCAAATCCCAACAATCCAGATTTATGGCAATCAACATAACAGGCAGTTGGGATACGTGGCAGAAGATTGACCAAGATTTATTCACTCGGATTTGCTGATATCAACAAATCATCACGATGCAGATTTATTGCAATCAACATTAACTGCCCATGCAGATTTGTTGCAATCAATATTAATTGCCCATGCAGATTTGGTGCAATCAACATTAACTGCCCAAATTTGTTACAATCAATATTGACGGCCAAATTAATTTTCAACAAACAAGATCAAGGCAAATCATAACCAACCCCTAACCGTCCACTTTTTAAGGAGTAATCATTGTAAACCCTACTTATCAACACTCCACTCCTATAAATAGCAAGGTGTCATTTCCTTGCAAAAGCGGGACAGAGACAAAGAGAAAAAAATACAGAGGCACGCACAAAGAAAGCGGCGGCGCACAGAAGAATTCCCCCACACATCCCGAGAGCATTTTTTCATCAGAGCCAAGGCTACGTCCGATCGTCCAAGGAGTAAGGCAGAGTTGATAGCACTCTCTCGAGCCTCTACCGTCACCCCCCAGAAAAACTAAACAATTGTACTTAGATTGCTGTACCTAGGGTTTTCGTCCCTAGGCTTTCTTTGTACGAGCAAGTTTATATTGTGAAGTAAAAGTCCAGTCCTCCCATAAAACTGATCTGTTCTTTTATAATCAATAGAAAACAAGGAACGAATACATATCTCTCATACAGATCATAATATGAAAGGAAACATGAAAAAAGCTACAAAATAATATACATGAACTGCTGTAAAGAAATATTAGAGAGACTGTAAAAAAAAAAAGAACATGATATAGTAGAAATAGATATACATGATATAGATAAGAAAACTGAACTAACTACGTGATTTAGAGAATATGTTTGGTTATGTAAACAGGCTTAGGTTATACATGACTTAAATCTAATTTGGAGTTGCACATGATAAGGGTGTAGGTCACATAACCAAACAAATACTCCCCCTGCCCCAATCAGTACACAAGGATATGTCTACGTTATGTTATTGCCCGTGAAAGTAGTGTGTCACATGGATAGCTAGTCCACATGAACACTAGATTATACATGAAGGCTCACATGATCATGAGTGTACATGAATGTCACATGAGTATACATGAATAAATACGAATACAAAGAGTAGATGATGCACATATAAAGTACATGAGCACAATATACCCGATGTATCCGAGGGGATAACATCACATGAAGAGATTCATATAATACTAATCCGTGATAACATCGTGACAGCAACAAGTAAACTAGTCTATAACAAGTAAATATGTCCAAGCTAGAATGAAACGGTCAGAGAATGTACTCGCCTGGCAATCCAAGCTGCTGATGAGGAAGTGTAATTGAACTGGAGTAATGTAATCCTATTTAAAACAACCACAAGTCACAACAAGGTCTAAAATATCATAAGAAATGCCTATAATGCAATTGTATATGATTCTAAGTAGTTCTAGGTCAAAGTCAACCCTTGGTCAACTCTGGTCAAATCAGGTCAACTCTGGTCAAACCTGGTCAACTAGTCCATTTAATAATTTTTAGGTCAAGCACAAGTTTCCAAGTCATTCTAAGTTCGTTTGAGTCGATTTGGATCAAGTTTCATCCAAAGTTGACTTTTGTCAACTTGTCGGTCGACTCGGCCATTCTAGGCTCATTGGGTCAATCCTAAACTGACTCAATACTCCCTAGGTTACATTCACAAGTAAAGAATTACATTTTATATATATATATATATATATATATATATATATATATATATATATATATATATATTCATTCATTCGAGTAATATATATATATATATATATACACATACACATATATATGCATATATATATATATATATATATATATATATATATATATATATATATATATTTAATCAAACAGCATTTTATTGAATAATAAAAGTGGCTCTTAACGAGCAGTACAGGTGTCAGGGTCCAAAACACACAAAAAGCCCTGAAAAGCAAGAAGCAAATACATAAAGGTAGATTTTGAAATTTCGAAACATTTCGAAATTTGAAATCATATAGGGTCTGAGAGAATATTAAAATGAGCGGGTGTGGGCGCTCGGTCCAAGAGAAGGGCACACTGATTTTTTTTTTTTTTTTGGAGTCCAAAATTTGAAATGCAGAGAATTCAAATTTTGAAACCACATTGGGGGGGTGAGGCCATGCACGCGACCCGAGAAAGCTGGGAGGGGCAGAAGGACGCGTGGCCCAAGGGGGGTAGGTAGGCGTGGGGCCCTAGGGGGCACGGGGCCCTAGGGTGCGCTTGTTTGCCATTGATTGTAAAAGTACAGAACAGTTTTATGGGAGGACTGAACTTAGACTCACAATACAAACTCGCTTGTACAAAGAAAGCCTAGGGACGAAAACCTAGGTACAGCAGTCTAAGTACAATTGTTTATTTTAGATTCTGGGGGGTGACGATAGAGGCTCAAAAAAGCGACGGCCGCTCTGCCTTACTCCATGGACGATCGGTATGCAGTCTTGGCTCGGAAAAGATCTGCTTGGCGTGGACGAAGGAATGCTCTTCTTGCTCTCCTCGTGTTGCTCTTCTGGCTTCTCTCTCTCTGTGGTTATCGAAAAGAGGGGAACTCTCTCTGTATATTTGTCTCTCTTTTTTTTTCTTTTGTTGCCCGTGGTTCTTGCAAGGGAATGATGCTGGCTATTTATAGGAGTGGGGTATGATCATTAGGGTTTGCTAATGATCATTTGTTTGGAATGTCGACGCTCCTTCAATCTATCTGAACCCTTGATCCTGATTATAATAAATCTAGGCCATTAATGCGGATAGCGCCGTATCTTATGAGCAATTAATACTAACTGCTTTAAATCTTCATGATTGATTATGCCAATGTCTGATTGCTCGCCATGTGTCCCATTAGCTTGATAATAAATGATATGCCCTGATCTTAGTAATTATGACGATGATGTCAAATATTCTTGTTGGGATTCGGTTAAATCCTTGATTGATCCGATGCCACGTGTTTTGATTGTGGGTACTACCGGAGTCGCATAGGATGGGCAACACTTGAACCGCATGAAGATACTCTTCGTGAGCCGCATAGGACAATGCTTCATCGAGCCGCAGGGAACGAACTCTCAATGAGCCGCATATGCATAGTCTTTGCGAGCCGCATGAGCTAGCGTTGTATTGAGCCGTAGGGGCTGAGCTCTCAGTGGGCCGCATATGGCTGATTTCTGCTAGTCATATAGGGTGACTTCTTAGTGAGCCGCATGAGATTTGCCACGTGGCAACCTAGGATTTCTAACGGATCGGGTCAGAGATCTTCTTCTTTTTCCGAAGAGTCTGTCATTATGGCAGAGCCATTATGACACTTTATGCCAGAGCCGCCACAGTCGTCAAATCGTGTCAGAGCATTAAATGAGGCCACTATTCAAAGGGCCATCTGTAGGAAAGGATCACAAGGGGACACGTGGCATCGACCGAGCCGCATATTCCTGCTGAACCGCATACACTCTTGAGCCGCATAAGACTGAGAGTCTTCCTTTGAACCGTATAAGACAGCTCCCATATGAGCCGTATGGGCTTCGTATCCGGAGCCGCATGGACCATTATTCTGATATTTTCCATGCTTCTACAGGACCCCCTTCAAAGTTTTTAATTTGCAAAATTGAAACACTTTGAATAAGAAGCATGGTCCCGTTCATGCCGCATAAGTGTCCCAGCCGCATAGATTCATCTGTCTGCATAGGCTCTTTGCCACGTGTCCTGACCACGTGTGCAAATCTTTATTAAGTGCCCTTGATTTGAATTAACGCCGTCTTTTTGGGGGAGGATCCCAAGGGTCGGTTTTGCCTTGACCGAAGCGTTTTGTCTTTATCTTTTGAGGCGGTGCGTAATCCGAGACGTCTGTTTATTTTTATGGGCCTCTTTCATCTATAAATAGGAGTCTTTTAGTGTCTTAGGGATTTCTTTACCTTCTTTTTTTGCTCGAATTACCAGTTGCCGACTTTGCTCTTCGTCTTCTTCCTTCAACGATCGACAATGGCTCCCAAGAAGGCTGCTGCGTCGAAAGCCGCGAAGGGTAAGGCGGTTGCTTCTACGGCGACCGCAGCGATGAATGTGGTCACTCCTCTGTCGGCTGCTGTGCGTTCTATCCATCCCGACGTTCACCCGCCTATCGCTGGTAAGGGTCATCTGAAAATCCTAACTGTTGCCATGGCTCTGCTGTATACTTTATGCACAAGCCGCATGTACGGGGCTTATTGATGTAACCGCATAAGCCCTTCGCCCCATGGGGCCGCATGAGCTTGTTATACTCGATCTGAGCCGCATATGTGTTTTCGATTTGGGCCGCATAAGCGTTGCTCACTTTTTGAACCGTATAAACTCGCTTGCTTGTATCCGCATCTGCTTGCATGAGTCTAGCTTCGTAGGCGTGCTTAACCTGAACCGCATGGGTCCATAAGCTCGTCTGAATTTGAGTTGTATGGACTCGGCTAACGCGGAGCCGTATGAGGATATGATGCACCGAACCGCATGGGCGTATCTAATGCTGAGCCACATGAGGCTGTGACGACCCAAGCCGCATAGACTCAGATGATCTTTCCAATGCTTCTGTTTTTTGACTATCTCCTAACCTCGTTTCTTTCGTCTTTCTCCAGTGAATCTGCCCGTAAATCCTGCTGGGGAGCTTATAGTGGGTTCGAATCAATTCGCCCTGGGCGTGCGTCTTGACGACTTAATTAAGCATGTGTTGAATCAATTCCCTACTGATGAGCCTTCGGAGAGGTTGAAGGCCATTGAGGATCAGACCCTCCATTACCTCCGTTCCATGATGAATACTGGGAAGCTGGATGAAAAATACCTGAAGCCTTTGTTCCTTTTCGGTGATGCTTTAATCATCAAGAATCCTCGAGTTTTAGAGATTTTCGAGAACTGGGATTTTTCTTTGGATGGGGTGGCAATCCATATTCCTCTCATGGAACGTCATTATCCTTTGTCATGGTTCAATATGGTGTTGCTGGACCGGAAGATGGTGTGTAACTTAACTCCCACTCAATCAGGGATGTTGATGGGCAACATCCATTATAATCCAAATATGCGGTCAGCGTATGCGGGTAAGGATTCCGTCCTCTGGTATATGATGGGTCTGGCCCCGGGCTCTTTTATGAATGTATACGGTCCCAACTTCACACTTACTCAAGCTGATACTTTACTGAATCGGCTTGTTCGCAAGAGGTCTTATCCTGTTGGTAGGCTGGCACTGCCGAACTGGATAAACCCTACCTCTACGTGGGCCCAGTTGACTACTTGGGTTTTGCAGACCTATAGAACATTTTTACGGGAGGTGGGGCTTTACCATGCCATTCGGGGCACTTGTCACGGGCTTCCCATTAATAAACCACTGTTCGTACCACTCTTGGAGATGTATGGTCGGCGAACGGGGACGTTCTTTGCACCAGTAGGAAAGCTGGGGCTTGCTCTTCACGAGATGTATACTGTCTCTAAACTTCCATGGGGGAATGAGCCTTTCGAGGTGTATACCCCGTCGAATGAGGAGTTCGAGGCCTTGGACAGCAACTCCCGGGTTCTGTTGCGGTGTATCGGGAGTTGTTGTGCCACCATAGTGCTTGTCATCAGATGGCTATAAAAACGACGGATAGCTCCGAGGGGACCGCTCCCCATACCACATCCTGGATTAATTATCTTTTTAGAGTTGATCCTTCTGGCGAAGTTACTCTCCAAGCCCTCGAACGCATGCAGAGGTAAGGGATCTGATGTCAAGTGTCAAGAAGTCGCGATCCAAGAGCGATATATTCGGGAGTCAAACTGACTCTCTTAGTTATTTTCACTACGGGACCATACAGATGTCGGAGAAGGCGCTTTTGGCTGAATTTTTAATGATATGGCTACGGAACTGCATAGTCTCGGGAGGAGCGGGTTCTATCGAGAGGATTGGTCGTCATTTCATCCTCCCTGCCGTTAAACTAGTATTCGGAGTTAGGCTGGCCCTCCTTCCTGCTATGGTGTGCAGCATACACCGTGGTCTGCGAACATTCTCGTCCAAGGTCATTGCTCGTAAGAAGACTTTGGATTTTGAGCACATAGAATTGCCCTTCCACTACCTGATGGGGTGGTTGGCGATGCACTACAAGTCTTTGCTGGGACCTGGGATAGCGGATGATGCTACAGCCGAAGATGCTTTCCTCTTCAAATGTCGTCACCGGTATTGGGAATACAACACTATGCCAGCTTGTCGGAGGGCGCTGGCGAGAGTGGATGGGTGTGACCTCTTTGTGTCTGTTCCTCCTTTTTCTGATGAGGAAGTGAGGAAGGTACACCTTGATGGTACTGGACCTTCTCATTTTCTGTCTCCGGATATGCTTGCTTGGTTGCACAATATCCGCCCCGCGTATCTGGTTTATCGCAACCGAGATAATGTGTACTTGGAACCTTACCTACCTAGCAGGTTTTCCCGTCAGTTTGGTTATAGCCAGTTGTTCCTTGATTGTCCCAACCCTTGTTTGGGTTTTGAAGGCAGCGTTCTTGACGGCGTCCGAGCGTGGAATTATTATGACGCTTATCGTACTCGGGCCAGCTTCTCGGTTCCTGATGCTAAGGCGCCGAAGGAAATTTTGTACGTGGCTGCTTTGTATCACGTTATGGCGAACAAGCCTCCTGTTAACTTTGATCCGAGTACCAGTTTCATCGTGGGTACCGGCTTAGAGGAGAAGCCCAAAGGGGCTAAGGCTAGAAAGCAACTGGCGCTCCAGGTCCCCCTCCCTGAATCAGAACCTTCCGAGTCGGCTGAGGATGAGGATGATAATGACAGTGAAGGCTCCCTCTCTGGTGGGGGTGAAGAAGTAGTGGATCAACCGCTTCCCACACCCGACGACCCGACGGAAGATCTGTTGCTTACTACGCAAGAGGGAGTAGTGAGAGAAGAACAACCTTCAGCCGTGTCTGGTCCCTCGCGTAAACGGGTCAGACTCGAGTCTTCTGACAGTGGAGCGACCTTTTTCGTGAAGAGAGCCGCTGTTAGGTCTCGTGGATCACTTATCACCGAGAAGGGTGAAGGTACAGACGCTACTCCGGAGGTAAGACTAAGTCGGAGTTATATCTTTGTTGCGGTTTTCTTTCCTCTTGAAGATATGACTTGATCATTTTTCTTTGTAGGTGTCTGACGAACCAGGCTCTCCTGAACCATCTACTGCCCCAGTAGTTGATCCGGCCCTTGCTGCTTTGATTAGCGACATATGTGCCGCGGTTCTCTCTGCGGGGGCTCTCTCAGCAGCAGCTGAGGACTCCCAAGCTGCTGAGGCCCCAGCCCGGGGTGACGAAAGTTTCCATGGGCCCGTCTTCGAGATTCCTGAACTTCAGCAAGACGACGCCATTTTTGGTGCATCTCCTCCTGAGGATGCAAGGGCGGATGAGTCTATTGTTCCTGACTCGGAGGCTGTTGGTGAAGAGGTTGTGATGGTTGTAGGCGAACCCCAGCCTCCACACTCTTCCACTGATAAGCTGAGCCACATATTGACCACCGAGGGGGCTCATTTGCTCTATCAACATATCCTTCGGGTCAAGTCGATTCATGGTTGCCTTGGCCCTGCAGGTCCTGACCCTTTACCTCCCGCCGCGGATATTTTCGGGGAAGGCCCGGTCTGCCGTGATCTGGGCGAAAGGAGCGTTTCCTCTCCTTCGTCATCGCATCTTGAGGGACATCCTGCCAGCTCTGGGCAGATGGGGATGGAGTTGGTGCTGGCCCCGGCCTCGTCTTCGGCTGCTTATACGGCTCCGGAGATCGACTTCTCGACCCTGCCAAGCATCCAAATTCTGCGTACCGCTGAAGAGGAATTGGCCGATGTTCACGCGTCCTTCCGTGCCGAGTTGGTTTCTCTTGTGGCAGGAGCGGCAGATTCTGTCGCGTCTTCTTCCGCGCTGCCAGCCACACTCCCGTTGACACCGGCTTCCTCGGAGGCTCTGAACGAGGTGACGCAGGATGTGGTTGACAGCTTCTATCGTCACTTAGGGAGGGGTGTAAATGCTGTCGTGGAACGGGGGATCCCTTTTTCTCTGTCTTTGCGGGGCGCTCGGGGTCAAATCGACACTCTGAAGGGTCTTTCTGGCGGGGTGGGGTTAGCCGCGTTCCTGGAGCCTAAGTTGATAGAGGCTGACCAGCTTGTGACCCAACTGCTGGCAATAAGGCAGGCTGGCTTTCCTGCTGCGATTGAACGGGAGCGGGGCTTCCTCGTTGCTGCTCGGGATAGGATCAAACTCGCTCGAAAAACTGCCGGGCCGACTGTACAGGGGGACCTTGACAAGTTCTCCGTCTCCTATGACCGACTGGGTCGTCGTAGTCAGGCTTGTAGGGCCCAGGAAGAATCTGTCTCTCGTGGAATAGCTGACACGAAGGAGCGGATTCTCGCACTTCAGAAGGAGTTGGCCTTCTTAGAGTCAGAGCGGGAGGCTGCTCATGCAGAACATGAGTTGATCGCTCGGGAGGCCGAGAGGGTTTCCCGATCTTCTGTCAACCTGGAGCGGGCCTTCAAGAAGTTTGAGGACAACTGGCAAGCCCATGCTCATCTGGAGGATGCGGCGGTGTTAAACCAGGAGGCGGAGCGTCGAGCCAAACAGAGGCTTGAGCGGTCGGTTGCCTTGATAAAGGACCGTCTCACGGCGTTATGTGCTCCAGAGCAGTGATCCGCCTTCTGTCTTCCTTTTTTTCCTTTTAATTTTTGTAAGGGATGTGATCCCCGCTAATGTAGCCCTTTGATTTTTGAATAAATGAGCATGTTTCAACTCACCTTTTCTTTCTTGTACTTGCGGTGTTCATGGAACCGGACTTGCTGGGGGATTATTTGTGGACCTGTTACCCTAGGTGTACCTTGGCTTTAGGTACGGATAACAAGTTTGGATGTTTGGAGCAGCCATGGCAAAGTGGTCATGGGTGTTCTTGGTGTTGGGAAAGGAATGCCGTATAGCAGCTGGGCTCCCGGGGCATGGTAAGATGGTGGATTTATGCTAAGAAGCTTAGCAAGGGATATTAGTGGACCTATTATCCTTGGCGTACCCTGGTTCAGGATACGGATAATGGTATGAGAGGAAACTAATCACATTTGCTCAGAGGTTATGATGACATGGCAAACGTGAAGGTTTTACCGTAGAATCTTCCTGCTTAGTGGTAATGAGAACATGGCAGGGGAGACTTCACGGAAGCTGTTTGTAGTAAATAGCGGATATTTGTGGTCAACAGAGGACATTTGTGGTCAACAGAGGACATTTATGGTCAACAGAGGACATTTGTGGACCTATTATCCTTGTCGTACTCCGGTCGTGGGTACAAATAATAGGTTGAAAGAGAATCGGCATACTTGCTCAGTGGTAATGTGGACATGGCAAATATGACAATTTCTTCGACGGAGCCTTCCCATTCAGAGGTAATAAGGACATGGCAAGAGTGGGCTCAATGAAGAGTGGGTACATAGAACGACTCAGAGGTAGGAGAACGTGGAAGTTCTATTCGAGGGGGCAGTTTGTTTTTGGTGGAAGTGAAGACGACTCAGAGGTAATGAGGACATGGTCGTTTCGAAAATTGGTGGATCGACTACCCTTTTTGTGCACTGGGAGTGCGGGTAGTGGATCATGAGGGAGGATCTCTTCCAGAAAGAAAGTTCAGAGGTATAATCATACGTGACTTACTATCTGAAAGAGTGACCAGAATGTAAGTTCAGAGGCACCAGCCGGTACATAACTTGGTAATTTTAGAATATTGAGGAAGTGAGAGTTCAGCGGCACCAGCGGGTGCATGGCTCGATAATCTGAAATATTGTGGACGTGGGTTCAGTGGTACTAAAGGGTACATGACTCGATGATTTGGAGAATGATGTTTAAACATAGTATTTCTTCAGGAACTTGCCGTTGACGGGTAACATGAGCAAGTCTCCGTTCTGCTTGGCGAGGCGGTAAGCACCGTTGGAGAACACGGCCTCGATGACAAATGGACCTTCCCATTTTGGCTGGAACTTGCCGGCGGTCTTGTGAGTCATGACCATTGGCCTCCGGACTGCCAGCACAAGATCGCCCACTTGGAATGTTCTGATTTTAACCTCCTTGTTGAAGGCTCCTGAGATGCGTGCTTGGTATAGCTCGATCCTTTGCTGAGCTACGAGGCGTTTTTCATCTAAGGCCTCCAACTCTTGTAGTCGACGTCGGTAGTTATCATCCGTTGTCAATTGATAGGTGAGGGCGACATGGAGTGAGGGGATTTGAGTCTCCAATGGGAGGACCGTCTCACTCCCGTACACCAGGGAGAATGGTGTATTTCCGGTGGCTGTTCGAACTGTGGTGCGATAAGCCCATAAGCATTCGCCGAGCTTTTCGTTCCAGTCACGTTTGTTGGAGGAGACAAACTTCTTGAGGAGTTTGATGATCGTTTTATTGAATGCCTCTGCTAACCCGTTTGCTGTCCGGTTGTACGGTATCGAAGCGACATTCTGAATGCGATGCTTATCGCAGAACCGATAGAATGTGTGGCTTGTAAACTGCGGACCATTGTCATGGATGATCCTTCGGGGTAATCCAAAGCGGTAGATGACGTGATGCTTAAGGAAGCTGATCACGTTTGAAGTCTTAACTTCTGTGAGTGGGACAGCTTTCGCCCATTTGGAGAAGTAATCAGTGATAGCAAGTATGAAGCGATGTCCTCGGGAGGAAGGTGGGGTGATTGGGCCAATGATATCCATTCCCCATGCTTCGAATGGCCAGGATGCCACTGTCGGATGTAGAAACTCCGATGGTTGGTGGATAAAGTCTGCGTGGACTTGGCAAGCTTTGCATTTTCTGGCATAGTCTATCGCATCTGCCACCATCGTAGACCAGTAGTAGCCCATTCGACGAAGACGATCTTGTAGTTTTGGGCCGGGCTGATGGGCCCCACAGACACCGTCATGAGCTTCTCGTACGGCTTTTTTGGCTTCTGCGTTCGACAGGCACCGGAGTAATAATCCGTCATAGGAGCGGCGATACAGCATCTTCGTCTCCGTATCGTAGAAGAACCTGAGAGAACGCCGTCTGACAGAAGTAGCTTCCTTTGGGTTCTCAGGGAGGATGTCGTAGACGACGAAGTCGATGAATGGTTTTCTCCAGTCTGGGGCATCATCGATCGTCTGGGCGGAAAAACTTACCATGAATTGCACATTGTTCTTGGGACAGACCAGTTCGTGGCCTATCACATCTACTGATTGGCGATCATAGTTTGAAACTGCTAGGAAAGCGGCAAGACCTGCTAGGGCATCTGCTTCGATGTTTCGGAGTCTGGGGACATGTTCGATGAAGAACCCCTCGAATGACGAGATGATGTCAATCGCTATTTGGTGATAAAGAATCATGTCTTCGTGGCGGACTTCGTACGAGCCCCGGATCTGATTGACGATTAGTTGGGAATCGCCGTATGCTTCAAGGTATTCTACCCCCAGTTCTCTTGCGAGTTGGAGGCCAATGACCAGAGCGTTATACTCGGCCACATTGTTGGAGCAGGGTTCTGTGAGGGAGTAGGCGCGATTGATCACCAGCCCAGTAGGAGAAATCAATACCACCCCGACCCCAAGGACAATATTTCCCTTGGGTCCGGTTCTTGAAGCACCATCGAAGAACATCCGCCATATGTTATCGTGGGTGGCTGTATTCGAATCGGCGATCTCATCTGGGATCTCTTCATATATTCTAGATGACTCCGATCCTGGGTGGGCTGCCAAGAAGTCTGCCAGGGCTTGACCCTTGACAGCCTTCTGCGGGACGAAGATTATATGATAGGGGGACAACAATATTGTCCATGTAGCGAGGCGAGAACTGAGTGCCCCTGGTTTAGTCATGAGGACTCTGAGAGGGTTGACTCGGGAGATCACATGTATGGTTTGCCTTGTGACGTAGTGCCGCATCTTTTGAATGGCGAACACCAGGGCGAGGCATTCCTTCTCCACAGCGGTGTATCGGTGTTCCGGACCAATCATCATTCGGCTGAGGTAATATATGGCCTGTTCGTGGCCTGCGTCGTTGTTTTGTGCCAGCAGGACACCAAGGGAGTGTTCCATTGCTCGTACGTAGAGCAGGAATGGTTTTCCAAGGACCAGGGCCACCAAAACTGGAGGATTTGATAAGTATTCCTTGATGCTGTCGAAAGCACGCTGGCATTCCTCGTCCCATACGAATGAGACTCCTTTCTTCATGAGGTGTGTGAATGGTCGGCAGCGCCCGGAGAGGTTAGAAATGAACCTCCTGATGTAAGCTAGCCTTCCTTGGAGGCCTCTAAGTTCGCGGAGATTTTTCGGGGGAGCCATCTCCATGATCGCCTTTGTTTTTTCGGGGTCTACATGGATACCCTGTGCAGTGATGATGAAGCCCAAGAACTTCCTGCTGGATACACCTAAGAACAATTTCGTAGGGTTCATCTTCAGATTGTGGGCTCGCATCAGGTCGAATACCGTCCTCAGGTCCTGAAGATGGTCTTCCTTACGGCGACTCTTGACGGCGATGTCGTCGACATAGCATTCCACCGTCTTGCGCAAATGTTCTCTGAAAATGATACTCATAGCTCGCTGATATGTAGTGCCTGTATTCTTTAGACCGAATGGCATGACTGTGTAGCAGTACGTGCCAATCGGTGTTCGGAATGATGTGTACTTTTCGTCATCGAGAGACATCTTGATTTGATTGTACCCCGAGAATCCATCCATGAATGACATACGTTCAAAGCCGCATGTGTTATCGATCATGATGTCTGTGATGGGGAGGAGGAATTCATCTTTGGGGCACGCCTCATTCAGGTTGCGGAAGTCGATGCAGATTCGAATCTTCCCATTCTTCTTGAGGACGGGTACTATGTTGGTGACCCAGTCTGGATATTGCTCTTCACGAATGAAGCCGCTGGCTATCAGTTTGTTGACCTCGGCTTCGATCGCGTCCTTGATGCCCGGGCGGAAGCGTCGCTGTTGCTGCTTGACTGGCTTTGCATCCGGCCGTATATTGAGTTTATGGAGAGCGATGTCAGGATTTAACCCCGGCATGTCTTTATAGCTCCAGGCGAACACATCAATGTACTCTCTGATAAGTTCTAGCAGTGACTTCCGTTCTTCGTCAGTTAGGCTCTTACTGATGAAAATCGGTTTTGGAGAAGATTTGCTGCCGAGATCCACTTGTACGACCTCATCTTCAGTAGGAGGTTCTCTCAGTTCGAACCGCTTTTCCTATTGTGCATCCAATTGTTGGGCCCATGGCTCAAGCTCGAGGATTTTGGGGATGTCTTCGTCTTCCTCGTAAGCGTCGGTGAATGCCATGTTGACTGACATGACTTATCTGAATACATCTCCGATGCTGGTATCCGAGTCGGAAGTTGGTAATCCGGTTGAATGTGACTGCCAGTCGCATTCTTCATCTGAACTTTCAGGGGTCGTAGTAGGCGTTACATACCCTAAACCGCATCGAGTTTTGTTATAGTAGTTCCGTAGTTTGCCCGCCGGAGCTGGCGACTTCAAAGGTAATCGTCGCCCAGTGCCGTACTTCAATCCTGGCGTCGTCTCTAGATCATACCCCTGTTTCTGCATGAGATATTTGGATTGAGGGCTATAGAGATACAGAGGCAGTCTTCCAGCATCTGACCCGAGGTCGACTTCTTCTATGGCGAGGGGATGCGAGTTGTTCGTCCGGCCGAAGATGATTGGGTGATCCCCTCCCTCGATTATTCGGTAAGCGTCTTTTACTGGAGTAAGTTGGATAGCGGTGTACACATTTGTCACCTGTGTGTGTAGGTGAGTGCCTATACCGTATTCCATAGCATACATTGTACATAGCTTATTGAGCTCGGTGTAGTTCAAAGATAACCCTTTATTGATGAAGTAAGGTATCTTTTCTAGAGGGATTACATCATCTGCGGAGGGAACATCAGTGTGGGCAGCCACATACTTGGCTAGCTCTGGTTCCTCTTCGGCTACCCCCTGTGTGAATGAAGATTGAGAGGACGTCCTGGTCAGCTTGATCTTCAGAGGTTCAACTGATGGAGCAGAGCGTGGGGTTGTCGGTAGACTAGCAACCCCCTGTCTGGCACTCGATGTGGAGCGAGGGGTGGCTGGTTCGCTAGAAGTGTCAGACCTTGTATCGGGATGATGACCTTTCTTGGGAAGGCGTATTGTCAGTGGCCTATCGGAGGGATTGAGTTTCTTCGTTTGGGGTTGAACGACTCTTGGAAGTCTGATGGTAAGTGGCCCCGTTGTGGGTCTCGGTACCTGGCCGGACCTTGGCAGCCGGATTCTCAACTGCTCTTCCTGTGCCGAGAGGCTGATTGCGTCCTTACGCAGAGTGGCCGTGAGAGGTGCAAAATTGCCTGGTTTGCGAGCCTGGAGGTGGATCGTCAGAGGTTCTTCTGATCCTGTGGCCGTCTTGGTATGAGCTTGCACATCTTCTTCGACCAGGTGCTTCTTCAATTTTTCGTACAGACAGGAGTCTGAGTAATAAGATTCGACCCCCTTGAAGGGATCGATATCAGCAAATTCCGTCCTCACGAAGCCATGCTTATCGACATATTTGAAACATTGGTACAGCGTGGAAGGCACGATCATGTAATCGTGTATCCAAGGCCGCCCCAAAAGGATGTTGTAAGAAGTGTCGGCATCTATGACGTAGCAGGTGACTTCTGATTGGAGATCGCCAATCTGGCATTTCAGACGGATCTTTCCGATTGGGTAGCTCCTGTCCGAATTGAAACCGCTAATGGCGGTGCTTGTAGGCGTCAGGCGATGCATCGAAATGCGAAAATAATGTAGCAGACCCTTCGGAATGATGCTTATGAAAAACCCAGGATCAATATGCATTCGGTCCACCTTTACGTCGCCAATGTATCCAGTGTAGTATAACGGGCGATCGTGCAGGTTAGTTTTGATGAGCATATCCTGCGGAGAGAAGACGATATTGGGCATCGCTCCCGTACACGCACTATCTTGGAGATCTGCAGGTTGGTTATCTTCCGTGAGGTTGACCTGAGCCAAGTACGCGTCGGCATTTTGGAGTGCATCACTCAAAGCTGTGCGGACATCCTTTGATAGCCTTAGGAGTTCGTATAAGGACAATTTGGCCGGTGTATTGGCCAATTGTGCCAAGATGTCGAAGTTGTAGGGCCTCTCCAGCCCCTGAGGTGTCTCCTTTCGGAGGGATTTGTCGAAGCGAGTCTCCTTCGGCTTAGGCTTGTCGGTCGTCGAAGGCTGAGCCGGTCCCGGAGTATCAGTAGAAGTGGGCGGATGATCATCAGTCGAATTCTCAGCCACGGCCTGAGATTGTGCTCCAGATCGAGTAACAATGGCCGTGACTTCTTCTTCATTTGCCGAGACGGTACGACAGGATCTGACTTTTCCGCTTCTCTTCTTCGTTGTGGGCTGAGTCACCTCGTGGACCAAGTCCGGATGGACCCACATAATTTTTTCTCGCGATGTAGTGAGAGGTACAAGATTAGCAGCTTGATCTCGAGCAGGCGGAAGATTAGCAATTTCTATTGTTGCCAGAGGGATGGGTATAACACCGTCTTGAGTCTCTGTTGGAGGGAAGCTGCCGAATTGTACGGATACCATGTTGGCTGCTACGGTTACCTCTTCGAAATCGATGGCTAGAGCGTTCGAATCGATAAGGTTTTGGATGTACCATTTCAGTTGGTAGCAGTCGTGTGTAGCATGGTGGACGTAGCGGTGGTAATGGCAGAACTTTGGGTTCTCCAAGTCAGCCGGCCGAGGCTCCCGTCTTGGTGGAGGGAGCTGGATTCTATCTCCTTGTATGAGCATGTCCAAGATAGGCTTGACGTGGCCGTCTTCGAAAGAGTAAGTGATCTGAGGCCATTGTTTGTCTGCTGGTTGTGACTCGGGCTTCTGGGTCGCGTCGGCCACCATAGCCTGCTTGCCTCTGTTGTCCCGATTGTTGGAGGGGCTACCCCCATTGTCGGTGTTGGTGCTGGGACGCTTGCCCTTGTTCTCTCCCTCTGAGATATGCAACCCCAGCTGGCGGGCCTTCTTCAATCGTTCTTCGGCACTTGTAGCACTGATAAAAAAAGCCTTCCAGTCCTTGAATTGACTTTCACCCATCCAGAGACTAATTGTTGGGAGTAGTCTCTTTTGGCAAATTTCAATCAGGGAAGAATCCGAATTGCCAGATGGTAACTTCATTGCGGTTTGGCGAAACCGCTCAATGTAATTCCTCGTCAGCTCTTTCTCTCCTTGGATGACGTCCATGAGGGTAGACATTGTGACGTCCTACCCTACCTCATAGAACCTCTCCAAGAACAAGCGTTTGAAGCCAGCGAAGGAGTGGATGCAATTGTCCGGCAGGTTGCGGTACCAGTCGAAGGCGACTCCTTCCAATGCCTCGATGAATAACCGCGTGAGGATAGCATCATCATGGGGCAGATGGTCGGTGGTGACCTCGAAGTAAGTGATATACCGACTTGCTGAGGTCTTGCTATCATAGGGGTTGATATTGAACGGCTTATATCTTGGTAGGAATGGAACATCCCTCCATTCAGCAGGATATGGTTGCCGTATTCTGAAGTCTTGAGAGTTTTCTCGTGCGTGGAACATGGCTCGAAGCTCTTGAACTTCTCTCCTTACTTCTCGGGTCTCATCTGTCGCAGTCGGAGCCGTTACTTCGGGAGGATTATTGCCGGAGTTCGGTGCCGCCGAATTTGAATCTACGTTGATTGGGGGACCCGCACTTGTCTGGCCAGGTGTCACTCCCTGCAGAGTAGGAAGCACCGCCTTGATCTCGTCTACAGACTTGACCAATGCGTGCAGTATGGCCTTCAAAGTGTCGATGCGCTGGCGATCATTGGAGCCACCTTGATTGTTGTCTGTCATGAATACCGCCCTTACGTGAGGAGTGACGGAAGGGACGGTGGAGGGTGCGCCCTCCGAGTCGTACCCATGCATTGAGAAATCATCGGGGTAGGTGAGAATATTCTCTTCGGGTTCGGATTCAGAAGGACCAGTACCCCCAGCTTCGGAGCTTGCTTTATCTTGAAAGTCACGGATGTCCTCGGGGACATCAGCATCTGTTGCACCTGATGGGAGAGTTGTTTCTCCGGGCTCGTCTCCTTGAAACATCGGATTGTTGTGGATGTTCGGAGGAGTTCTACCCCCAGCTCCCTCGACCCTCAGCAGTGCGGACGATGAATCTCCCATTGCAGCAGATTTTGTCTTCGAACGGGTGTGTTGTTATACTCCGGTGGAGGGCAACCGTTTAGCCGACAATTTCTTAGCTGTAGTGGTTGATATTTTTGGGCTGGAGATGCTTGTCTTCTTCCCTTTCCCCTCGGCGGGGACTTTCTGCACGGAATTGCAGGAAGCAATAGGAGGTGCTTCGTCCTCCGAGCTCGGATGCTGTAATCTTTGGAAGACGGACGGCCGATCTTCCGTCACTGCCGTGTTGTTGCAGCAGCAGTTGACGATGATCTGGGTGCAGTGACGTCCATGTGTGGACTCTTTGCACGCCGAGGCCCCTTCTCTTTCTTTGCGTTTGTGGAGGACAGCTTCACGCAGGTCAGAGGAACCACTTTGTCTGTTTGTCGCTGGGGACTGGACTTGAGCGGTTCTATACAACTTCCCATCAGAGGCTCGCGTGATAATCAGCGGGATGCCCCGATAGTCAGAGGTTGGGGCAGCTGTCTGGGCTTGATGAGCCCGCGCTGCCCTAGACTTCTTCTTCTTAGCACCTGTGGGTGCAAAATAAGAAGAGTCCAAGTTGAATACCACAGAGTCTGGAGAATCATCAGGGTTCGGACCGTATGAGAGACGGTCGAAAATCGATCGAGAGGAGCATGGAGCGGATGCTATGCAGCTGGGATTGGAAACCATGCAGGCTGTCTGCATGCGGTTGTCTTCTGTCGTCGGCTGAGTTCTTATGCGGCTAGGAGTCACGACCGTGCAGGCTGGCCGCATGCGATTGGCATCTGTGGCTGTATGGGTTTTCTGCAAGCGATTGACTCTAATAGCCGCATGAGTTTCATCCATGCGGTTGGCAACTGTAACCGCATAAGTTATGTGGCTGACAGATGTGGCCGCATGAGTTTTCTTCATGTGGTTGGCGGATGTAGCCGCATGGGCTTTCTCCCTGCGACTAATAACCTTCTGCGGCTCGGATCGCGTAGAGTTCCTCTTTGCCCCTGCAAGTCCAGCATCATAGTATTTTCTTCTGCCGGACTTGGGGACAGCAGAGTTGTCTACGGTCTGAAGTGGGGTCGCAGTAGAGTCCTTCTCGCCGTTTTGAGCAACAGAGGGTATGTCATCGAAGACTTGAGGAGGAGCAAATGATTTTGGCCTCCACTCTTTGCGAGCCTTCGTGGTGCGGGTGCGCTTCTTGATCGGGCCAGCCCTGCCTTCAGAGAGCATCTCTTCGAACGCCTGTTGGTCGAAGCGGACGACCATCTTCTGTTGTGTGGAGCCAAGTTTGGCTGCATCCGATTGCGTCACCAACTCCTCAGCCATGGAGAAGTTAGTCCCCAGCAGAGTCGCCATCGTGTTTGCCATTGATTATAAAAGTACAGAACAATTTTATGGGAGGACTGAACTTAGACTCACAATACAAACTCGCTTCTACAAAGAAAGCCTAGGGACGAAAACCTAGGTACAGCAGTCTAAGTACAATTGTTTATTTTAGATTCTGGGGGGTGACGATAGAGGCTCGGGAAAGCGACGGCCGCTCTGCCTTACTCCTTGGACGATCGGTATGATATCTTGGCTCAGAGAAGATCTGCTTGGCGTGGACGAAGGAATGCTCTTCTTACTCTTCTCGTGTTGCTCTCCTGGCTTCTCTCTCTCTGTGGTTATCGAAAAGAGGGGAACTCTCTCTGTATATCTGTCTTTTTTTTTTTATTCTTTTGTTGCCAGTGGTTCTTGCAAGGGAATGATGCTGGCTATTTATAGTAGTGGGGTGTGATCATTAGGGTTTGCTAATGATCATTTGTTTGGAATGTCGGCGCTCCTTCAATCTATCTGAACCCTTGATCCTGATTATAATAAATCTAGGCCATTAATGCGGATAGCGCCGTATCTTGTGAGCAATTAATGCTAACTGCTTTAAATCTTCATGATTGATTATGCCAATGTCTGATTGCTCGCCATGTGTCCCATTAGCTTGATAATAAATGATATGCCCTGATCTTAGTAATTATGACGATGATGTCAAATATTCTTGTTGGGATTCGGTTAAATCCTTGATTGATCCGATGCCACGTGTTTTGATTGTGGGTACTGCCGGAGCCGCATAGGATGGGCAACACTTGAACCGCAGGGAGATACTCTTCGTGAGCCGTATAGGACAATGCTTCATCGAGCCGCAGGGAACGAACTCTCAATGAGCCGCATATGCATAGTCTTTGCGAGCCGCATGAGCTAGCGTTGTATTGAGCCGCAGGGGCTGAGCTCTCAGTGGGCCGCATATGGCTGATTTCTGCTAGTCATATAGGGTGACTTCTTAGTGAGCCGCATGAAGCTGTTCTCTATTTAAGCCGCATGAGATTTGCCACGTGGCAACCTAGGATTTCTGACGGATCGGGTCAGAGATCTTCTTCTTTTCCCGAAGAGTCTGTCATTATGGCAGAGCCATTATGACACTTTATTCCAGAGCAGCAACAGTCGTCAAATCGTATCAGAGCATTAAATGAGGCCACTATTCAAAGGGCCATCTGTAGGAAAGGATCACAAGGGGACACGTGGCATCGACCGAGCCGCATATTCCTGCTGAACCGCATACACTCTCGAGCCGCATGAGACTGAGAGTCTTCCTTTGAACCGTATAAGACAGCTCCCATATGAGCCGCATGGGCTTCGTATCCGGAGCCGCATGGACCATTATTCTGATATTTTCCATGCTTCTACAGCGCTGAGCCCAGAGCGCAGAGAGCTGTACGGCGGGCGGCACGAGAAGTCTCGTTCACCCCGCCGGTGGAGGGGGCCAGCAGCCGGCAGATGCCAGGGGGCGCCGCCTACCGCCGGCGGGTTGCGCCCGACGCAGGGAACGGGAAAGAGGGGCCAGGGGGCGCCGGCGCAGGAGTCTGGGAGGGGGCGGAGAACAGAGGGCCGGCGACGGGGCAAAGGACCACCGGGAGAGATGTGATCGGCCGCGGACGGAGAGAGCGGCCAGGAGGGCTCGTGCGAGAGGAGGGGCGGCGGTGGAGAGGCGGGGAGCCACCGACACCGGAGGAGAGGGACGGGGGGGGATAGCCGAGGGAGGCGGGGCACCGGCGACGGAGTCGGCCTGGAGGAGGACCGGTGGGGGAGGACGGCGGGAGAGGAGACCACAAGGGGACGGTCTCCGGCCGAGAAAGAAGTCCGCTGGAGCCCGCGAGAGGAGGCGTCCGGCGAAGGCCGGGCCGGTCAAAAGCGGCGGGGGGGGGAGTGGCCTCCAGCGTGCGGTGGAAGCGTCTGAGATCGTATGGAGGCGGAGGAGCCGTCCACGGAGGGAGCTTGGAGGACGATGGTGGTGGGGCGGCGACGGAGAGGCCGCCGCAGGACGCCCGCGCAACGGCGGCAGGGGACGGGGGCGACGAGGACGCCGACTGGCTCGGACCGCCAACCACGAGAGCCCAGGTGATGGCCTCGCTGCAAGGAGGAGAGGGGCCCGCCGTCGCCGGGGAGAGCTCCGGAGGAGGAGCCAAGGCGGAAGGGAGGAACGAGGGGGAGGAAGAGACGGCGCCGGAGGATGGGGCTACGGCGGACGAAGCCAAGGAGGGGGCGGCTACTCTGGAAAGACGGCGAGAGGGGGGAGGGAAGCCTCCAAGGGTTGGGCCGCCGCCGCAGCAGGAAGGAGCACCGGCCAAGAAAGGGAGGCTGCGAGAGGCTGCGCCGGAGAGGGGGGAAGCGCTGTTGGGTGGGCCGTCGAAGGGAGGAACAGCCAGCGGAGCAACGAGAGGGGGCTCCGGAGCGAGGGGCTCACCGAGCGGCACCGCGACCAGCGGAGGGCCACTCCTGGACCGAAGACGCCGCAGCCGACGTCGGCGACGCCGAGGAGGGAGGGTGGAGGGGGGGACGAGGCGAGCCAGGGCCGGCGCCGGCGCCGGGGAGAAATGAGAGGGCGGCAACACCGCGGACAGCAAGGCTGCCAGAGGGGCGTCGGCGATAGGGGGCGCCTCGAGAATGGAGGCGGCAGGGGGAGCAGGCCGGCGGAGGAGACCGGCGATGGCTGCCAGGCGGTGGGGCACCAAGGCGGCGCCCACCAGGCCGGCCACCAAGGGGGAGCCCATCCCCAGTCGAGGGCGCCTCTGTGAGCAGAGCTCACCAGCCCGTCCATCTCCATTATGTGTATATTATAATAGATATATCTATATATATATATATATATATATATTTTTTTTCTATATATATATATATAATATATATACATATGTAAAATATATAGATATATATTATATATATATATATATATATATATATATATATATACTCTGGGGATACAGTGGCGGCAACAAAAAGCACCATTGGGCCAGCTGGGACACTATGGCTAGTCCCACTAGGGTGAAGGGTCTAGGCTTCACCAAACTTTTCTATATCGTTAACGCTTTCTCGATGAAATTGTGGTGGACGCTTCGTACCAGCAAGAACTTATGATCCAGGTTCATGAAGGCCAGATACTTCAAAAATATCCACCCGTCCACGGCCAGCGCTAACTGCAGATCTTCTGCGGCCTGGCGTCGCATACTCCTCGGGTAGTCCCTCGCCGAACCAGCGATTCGCCTTAAGGTGGGAACCGGTGAAGCATCGTTATTCCTGGAGCGCTAGGTAGGCGATTTCTTACTTCACAACACTGCGACGGTTCCTACGAACAGCATCATCAAGGATCTATGGGACCCCCCCAATAACACCTGGAATTGGATCAAAGTCTGATCTTGGGCAGGGCTAGAAGTGGCCGATCACATTCTCCGTAGCGGTTTAAGGATCGGTCCGGACGCAGATAAGCTCGTTTGGTCGCCCGATGGTGCCGGCATATTCTCGGTTAAGTCGGCCAGAAGCGTTATCCTGGGCAACGTGACACAATCTCCTACCATAGCCTCATTCTGGCAGTCGTGTATCCCCAAGAAGTGGTCCTTCCTCATCTGGAGAGCCCTTCGCAACATCCTACCCACTGATGACAATCTCAACACAATCGGGTTCAGCCTGGCCCCTGTACACAATTTCTGCTCCGACCGACAACCGGAGACAGCCAACCACATCCTCATTCAGGGGGACCTATCGGTCTAGGTATGGAGAGCTCTTTCCCAACGTTGCAGACTGCCTCATGGCACCGACAATTTCTGCCACCTCATGGCCACCTGGGCTTCAGCGTCCCATGGCCACCAGATCGTCGCTGCGGCCGCCACGTGGGTTATCTGGAAAAATCGTAACAAGGCGAGATACGAAGGCCACCAGTACAACGCTGATCAACTGATCCGAGAATCCATTCGCCAATGCCACAAACGGAGACCCCTCTCTAAGCATGGCCAAACGGCCTTCTGGGACTCTCTCCTATCCTCGGCTTAGCCGTTTTGTTTCCAATTTGCCTCTTCTTTTGAAGGTATACGTGTACAGGCATCGGCATTTTACGCCTTATGGTATACTTGTAATGATTTGGCCTTTTCGGCCTTCTTGAATATATATATATATATATATATATATATATATATATATATATATATGGAAAATATATATATATATATATTTATATATATATATATATATATATATATATATATATATATATATATATATATATATATATATTTTCCATATATATATATATATATATTCCATAAAAAAAATATATATATATATATATATATATTTTCCATATATATATATATATATATATATATATATATATATATATATATATATATATATATATATATTTATTTATTTTATATATATATATATATATATATAAAATATATATATATATATATATATATATATATATATATATATATATGGAATATATATATATATATATATATATATATATATATATATATATATATATATATATATATATATATATATATATCATAAAGTAACTTATACATATATATAGGCATATGCACAAATACACATATAAGTAAAGGAAGTTGGTCACTCGAAGGGGGAATGAAACTCGACTCTGAGATTACGCAACTCGACTAACTCACCAATGTATCTATTTATATACATATAGCTATATATATGAAATATACACATACACACACACACACACACACACACACACACACACACACACACACACATATATATATATATATAAATATATATATATATATATATATATATATATATATACATATATATATATATATATATATATATATATATATATATATACATAAAGAGGAAAAATCCAAATATATACATAAATAGTAGATAAAATAGGGTATAAACCCAACGACCACTCCCCGCAAGTCCAGAACCTAATTAAACTATTAAAAACTCAAAAATTATAACTAAAATCTCAGGAAATCAAATTATGACAAAAGTCAATTCAATATATATATATATATATATATATATATATATATATATATATATATATTCGAAACCCGGAAACTCAACTCAAGACCCAAATCACAAAATACCCAACTAGAACCCGCAAAACTTGGCAAACACGAAGGTGTCTATATGTGTGACGTACTCGGGTACTCACGGAGTCGAACCCGTGTTCGTATCGTGTCCACGGAGTGCGTATCCGAAAACGGGATATGCGCGTTGGAACGTGTACGTGTACGTGCGTTTCGCCCGATTGGACGTCGCACACAACGCAAGAATCCTCGTGCTTGTGCACGTAGCTAGGTAGGATCCCATGCTAGGTCTAGGATACTTTGACATGACACCATGTCGTATCTACGCGACATAGGGCACGCGGATCCCGTACAGCTTGTGCGCGCGAGCGCATGCGTGCCCGTGGGCGGGTGTCGAGCCACGTGGCTCACAATTTGAGCCACGCCATGTCTCATTATTGAGTCCCTGGGTATCCTAAGTATAGGGCTTCATGCTCGTAATCTTGGAACGGGTTCTTGTCGTGTCGTGTTCGCGTACGAAGGCCGTGTCAGCGGTACTTTTCAGCCGTGTGCACAGTGCAGGCTGAACCGTGCGCGTTAGATTTCTCTACGCACGCTTCACGAAACATCGTAAAATTTTACGAGCATGTGGGCAGAGGTTGCCCCCATGTGTCAATAAAATTTCACACAAAACGGAGCCCTGTGCGTCGAGTTATGACGCACAGACAGCAGGGCATGCATGGGGCCGTGCACCGGCCTTGTACACGTGTGTCCGTGTCCGATTCGAACACTGAAATCGTGTCAATTTCAGATCCGTATTCACGAAAGTTGTTACAAATAATATTAGCAAGGAATTTGCGAAAACAGAATCGAAAAATAACATTTTTCAGTTCTAAGTGGCATTTCGTCGAACACGTGTTCCATAGGACCGACACGTGTTTGATACGACTACGAAACAAAATCAAAAACGTACCAAACTTCATGCACAGGTCTGGGGTACCTATATGGATGCATCTACGAAAAAAATGGAATTTAACAGGTGTTTAAGGAGATTTACCTATTGAGTGTCAAAACTCAATGAAACGAGCCTCCAAAACTCGTCGATGCCGCTCTCCTCCAGTCAAATGCTTCCGATCCCTCACTAGCAAGTTCCCAGCAGGTTCCTCTCCTCCCAACAGTCGCAATGCACTTCGTTTAGAAGGATTTGGTTGAGAAACGAGAGAACGGAGCCTTCGGAAGAGAAGGAAAAAAAACTAGGGTTTTGGATTTGTGAAGGAGATTAGGTTTTCTACACAATGAGAAGGGGGGGCTGCTGTGTTGGTCGGCCATGCATGGGGGTATTAGGGTTAGGATTTAGTCATGGGCCAAGCACTCTTAAGTTGCTAAAAAGACCCATTGATAAAAAGCTTTAAAGGATAAATGAAAAATAGCTAAAAATGAATTAAATAATTCTTAAAAATAGGCAATAATTCTAAATTAAATCTAGAAAGTCAATAATAAATCTAATTATATTATTAGGCTTCTAATCAAGGTTGACTAAGGTTATACCATCTTGGTCCTACCAAAATACCAATCCAAATCACACAACCATCAATAAAATCAAATAATGCACAATAACTAAAATACTCCGAATTAGAAAAAGTGAGTGTGACAGTTAATTGGGTTTCTAATTTCATGGTTAGTCTCTAATCATGGTTAACTAAGGTGAAACCGACTACTAAGACAACACCAATTAAAATATTATAAATTAATCTAAAAATAAAAATTATATAATTACTAAAATACCCTTATTTTAGAAAAGTGGTGGTTACAAATCTACCCTCCTTAAAATAATTTCGTCCTCGATATTAAAGTGGTTGTACTCCTTCTAGGTCAAACCCCCAACAATCATAGGCTTAAGAAAACTTATCTAATTCATGCAGGTGGAAATATATCATACAGGGTTATGTTAGGTAGTATCAGTCTGAGGTCTCATCATCTAGCCATTATAGTCATACTAGATCAAAAGTAGTCATAAGGTATCAAAACATACAAACAATATGGTAGGGTACAGTAATCATCAAGATATGATAAGATATAGGTCAAGAACTCACCTCTACTAGGTCTGGTAGTTGGAACTCTCTCCTGGAGATAGGCCTCGACTAGGGACAGGTGCAGTAGGACAATGTAGCATCCTATATCCAGCTGACCCACATAATAGGCATAATCCTAGTCTCTTCCTACAGTCCTTCCATACGTGCCCAGGCTTCTTACAGAAGGCACAGGTAGGCACTCGCTCAACTGGCCTCTGTTGGACAGGAATCTGAACTGGATAGGTTGATCTAGGCTAGAAGCCGGGGTACTCCTGAGGTTCTGGGTATATACTGCTCCTCGCCCTCTTGGGGCTAGACTCTCCCCTCGAATGCATGTAATCCCATAACAGTTGGATACTGAGACTCTGTTCTCTTATAAGCTCAGCCTGAGGTCTTTGTACCACCAACACATCCTGAAGAAGTCTGTAAATCTGAGCCCCATCAGGAATGGCATGGGTACCACTCCAGGAGGCAAAGGGAGGCCCTTAGTCTCCGGCTGAACCACAACCCTCTCCTGAAGGATAGAAGATGGAGGAAAACTCTCCGGTGAGGCTGCTAATACCTCCTGAACAATGGAAGGGGAAATACAATCTCGGTCTCATCCGGAACTGCAGCTGTGCACTGGGGACAGACTCTGGTCATGGGTGCCATACTGGAAAAGATAAGGAAACAATAAATCATCGACTGTAACACAGTCTATCATCCTATATGAAAACTGGTAATTATCAAAAAAAAAAACAACTAGGAATTAACTATATAGGGTTACTATTTTAAAGTTGATCAAAATCGAAAGTTTAAAGCACGACAGTCAATAGCATTGAAATCCAATCACGATATATATAAAAGAAAATTTAGTCTCGACACGATCTAAGTTGATCAATCTCTGGGTAAATCAAAATTTGGGCAAATTGGGGAACAAGATCATCGAAGTCTGAGCACGAGCATCCAAGGATGGAGATCTAGGTCACAATTTAAATTTAATTCCATTGAGTACAACCCAGGATATTAATATGATAAAGAAAGGTGACCAAAGTCGATTGGTCGTGATCAAGGGAGATAGGATTCAATGATATTGAAAAAATTTAAAGGATAATTCAAAGATATAGAATAAGTCAATTTCCTCCTTTTGATAGGGAAAACAAAAGAGAAGGTTTCATAGGGAAGTCAAGTTAATCATCTCTCTCTGATACCATGAAGCTTATCTAATCATCATTTGCCAATCATATCTTTATCTCATAAGTCCAAATATGAAAAGCAACCTTTATATGACTACCACCAAAAATTTATACACTTTTGTTATGAAGATTGGACCTTGCCATGATCATCATAGGCTCAATTGCTAAATTCCAAAATATTACTCATGAAGCATACCCTTTTATTCATTAGCACTCAACACTAACCACTTAATCATCTTTAAATCCAAATTCTTCTACCTTGTCCTAAATTAGATCCGAAACCTCTAAATCAAGCTTTATGAAATCTTTGAACTTGTTCAAATTACTCTCCTCGTTTATTCTATCTAAAACCACTAGGCCTTACAAAACTTATTCTCCATTATAAAATCAACCTTCATATCTCCTTCAACGTACACCCTCAAATATTATTCTCCTTAAATTTAAAATTTTCTCAAAAATCTCTATATTTTCTATAACTCAAAAAATCCTTGTATTCTTTCTGTTCTTTACCATTTTCTTGCAATATCTTATTCAATTTCGTATTGCCATCGAATACAGTTAAAATCTCTTCTCCATTACTAACTCCCTAAATTTAACATCATAGCGTTAAAGTAAAACGTCTCAAGAATCAATAACCAAAAATTATCCAAGTCCTCAAATTATGTCGACCTCAAATATCCTCGTCAGCTAGGAAATACATCTATAAATTATTTATCCAAAATATTTCTCTATGTGTGATCGTTCCTAAATTAATCATATAAATCTCTTGATTTTATTCTCACTTTTTACCACCTCTATCTCAAAATTCTATATCAAAGACTAACATTTAGATTCCTACCAAGATTAACATATGTTAACAAATTACGTCCTTTCCGAGCTAGATGATTTACGTCACTTCTTCGACCTTTTCAAGGTAAAAAGGTATGGAGATTCAAAGGTTTCAAAGTATAGATAACAAAATTAGATACGAGATAAGTGATTGATGTAATTGGGACAGAGATAACTAAGATAAGGAAAAAATGGTAATACAAGAAATAATGGTAAGAAAGAAATAATGATAAAATCTGTTCTTGCTCATCTGTTCAAATGGAATGAACCAATTTTAAGATATAATCTGATAACCATACACGTCTTCCTAAAATTATGTTGCTAGAATTTTGCCACGCCAGTAAGCATAGCTGCAATAAACAATAGAGTCCGTAACTAAGGTATACACCCTATAATCATGTTATTTAGAATTCTTACCATGCCAACCGGTATGGCTGCAAGAAAATTTAGATTCCATAACTAGGATAAGTATATCTAAGTCAGGCTCTACGTCCTTGTCATGCTAGCCAGTATGACTGCGATAGATTCTAACTCCACAAATAAAGTAGACATTTACCTTTTTCACTGTCCTTATCAAGTATGTTATCAGGTTATACTCTAAATTCCAAAATAATATATATATATATATATATATATATATATATATATATATTTAAATACAAACTCAAAGTTAACAAGTAATCATCAAGATTCAAAATTCAACAATGAATCCATCAAAATCAAATTCAATAACAAGGAATAATGGGTGAATCAAATGAGTAACGGGTGAATCAAATCAGGGAAAAAGACTTCAAATCGAAGTTAAAATAAGATTCTCAAGGGTCATCCCAAGAATCTCTCAAGGAATTCTAACAGTGATTGAGTATCCTCTCATTTTAACACTTTACTTCCTATACTCTATAGCAGGCTCGTAGTAGTACAACTAAGTCACAGTATTACCACGATATCGTATTAATGCAAATCTGGACCTGCATGGGCCACCACTAAAAGCGTGTCACGATCCGCATCTAGTGTAAGGGCACGAAAAGTAGGTACATCCAGCCTACGCCACAGTGTTGGCGGTAGAATGCTGTTCTAGATCACAATCACAACTATCAAAAAATGATATACTATCCAAACGGAGGATAATCACAAGAGGATACAATCTCAATCACAAAACTAGAGGTAGATAATTAGCACGATAATATAGATATGAAATCCACAAGAGAAATACAACGAAATAAAAAGTCTCGGTGTTATCAACACCATAAACAATATCTCAATACAATCTCAAATGTCTCAAGAACTAGATAATAAAAAAGTCTAGACTAAGCTAATGGCGAGTCCTCAGCGACTACTGGATCCTGCTGAGCGTCCAGGTCACCTGTGTCAACTAGACCTGCTCCATAGTAAGTATCGCAGCAATCCTCATCATCTGTAATATTTTTAACAGGTTCATTCAGGACAAGAATGAATACATATCTCTCACACAGATCATAACATGAAAGGAAATATGAAACAAGCTATAGAATAATATACATGAACTGCTATAAAGAAATAGTACAGAGACTGTAAAAAAAGAAGAACATGACATAATGGGAATAGATATACATGATATAGATAAGAAAACTAAACTAACTACGTGATTTAGAGCACATATTTGGTTATGAAAAGAGGCTTAGGTTATACATGACTTAAATCTAATTTGGAGTTGCACATGATAAGGGTGTAGATCACATAACCAAATAAATACTTTCCCTGCCCCAATCAGTACACAAGGATCTGTCCAGGTTATGTTATTACACATGAAAGTAGTGTGTCACATGGATAGCTAGTCCACATGAATAATGGGTTATACATGAAGGCTCACATGATCATGAGTGTACATGAATGTCACATGAGTATACATGAATAAATACGAATACAAAGAGTAGATGATGCACATGATAAAGTATATGAGCACAATATACCCGATGTATCCGAGGGGATAACATCTCATAAAGAGATCCATATAGTACTAATCCGTGATAACATCATGACAGCAGCAAGTAAACTAGTCTATAACAAGTAAATATGTCCAAGCAAGAATGAAACGGTTAGAGAATGTACTCGCCTGACAATCCAAGCTGTTGATGAGGAAGTGTAACTGAACTGGAGTGATGTAGTCCTATTTAAAACAACTACAAGTCACAACAAGGTCTAAAATATAATAAGGAATGCCTACAATACAATTCTACATGATTCTAGGTCCTTCTAGGTCAAAGTCAACCCTTGGTCAACTCTGGTCAAACCTGGTCAACTTTGGTCAAACCTGGTCAACTATAAGTCAACTAGTTCGTTTACTAATTTTTAGGTCAAGCACAAGTTTCCAAGTCATTCTAAGTTTGTTTGAGTCGATTTGGATCAAGTTTGACCTAAAGTTGACTTTTGTCAACTTGTCGGTCGACTCGGCCATTCTAGGCTCATTGGGTCAATCATAAACTGACTCAATACCCCTAGGTTACATTCACAAGCAATCAATTTTATATATATATATATATATAGATTTTTTTTCAGGAAAAGGAAATTTTTTTAAAAAAACACGAACAGAG
>JANAVB010032820.1:2428919-2430702 GCA_029216955.1 Iris pallida
CTGCTAGCCTAGAGGAGACACATTAGAGGTTATTTAGTTAGCTATTTTCAGTTGTCTGGAGTTGTATTTATTTTATAGATTACTGTATTTGAGCTTTGAGATGTATTTCTGGGTTTGTGTATCTTAGACACTTAGGCTTCTATCTGCTGTATCTCTTTTGGATTTCATGTTTTACCTATCTTTTATCTTGCTCTACCTTAGTTGTGATTGAGACTGTATCTGCTATGTCACCCCCATTCGGGGAGTATAAACTGCTTAGCCTTATACTGTTAGATACATGAGACTAGGACAGCTTCTAACCGCCGACACTCTGCGGCGTAGGCTGGGCGATGTACGTTTCTCGTGCCCTATACTCTAGGGTGCGGGTCGTGACACATTTTTAGTGGTGGCCCATGCAGGTCGAGTTTATGTAGTGGTATTCGAACTAGAGTATCACTACAGCCTGCATAGGATTAGGATATATTTTTGAAGGTACTCAATCACAGTTAGGCCTCCTTGAGAGATTCCTGGGACGACCCTTGAGAATCTTGTTAACTCCGATTTGAAAACTCTTTTTTTTTCTTTTTTTCTTTTTTTTCCTTGATTTGATTTATCTTTACTTGCTGTTTGAATTTGATTTTGATGGATTATTGTAGAATTTGAGTTCGTATTTATTGATTTTGAGGAAGATTGTTGAATTTTGAATCTTGATGTTAGCTGCATCCGAGTTTGTATTTATATGACTTGAAGGATTTTTGTTCATTTTTGAATCTTGATGTTCGTTGATAAATTTTATTTGATTTTGGTATTCATGTTGATTAATTTAATTTTGTCAGATGAAATTATATGGGCTAGGTCATCTAAGTTATGGAATCTAGTCTTCTATAGTCATATTAGCCCATGGTGAGGACATATAGTCTGATTTTAGAGATATTTCTCGTGTAGGGAATTTAAGATTTTCGCAGCCAAGCTAGCGGCATCGTAAAAATGTTAAATACCACGATTCCAGAGGTATGTGCCTAAGTCGAGGACTCTGTGATTATCGTAGCCTTGCTTACTAGTATGACGAGGATTTAGAGTACCATGATTTGGACAGACGCATATGATTATCAGATTGTACCTAAATATTTTCGAACATGTTTTCTCTACTTTGTTTCAGTCCTTCAAAAAAATATTATTATTAATTGTTTTGTTTTGTTTGCTTCTCATTATTTAACTTAGGAGTAGCTTTAGCTATCTTTCTAAACCTTGTGTACTTCTTACTATGAGTTTTTTCATAATACAATAAATTGATGATTTTGCTAGACCTTATCTTGGATTTGATATTATAGTTCTGGTTTCAAATGGTTCCTTCTTTTAAACATAAGCAGAATAGATTTCATCGTTTTTCTTTCTTGCTATATCTTGTATTAAATAATAATGATAATAAACTGTCTTGGTTACATCAATCACCTACTTTGCAATCTTGGTAGAATCTAAATGTTGGTCTTAACATAGAATTAAAATTTATTTTGGGACATGAGAATATATATGAATATATAGCAACACTTTCCTGACAATTATGCATGCTACACTTGATTTCCACCTATCTGAATACATTAATATGTCGTTAATGTTTAAATTTTCAAACCCCAATATTTCTGGTTCTCTGCTTTTTCTATCTTAACTCGTGATTTAAATATAAATTTTTTATTATTTAGTTTTACATCACTGCACATGTATGTTTATACATAGGGTTTCAATTCAAAAAAAAAATTTTGGTTGAGTTTGTGTTTGAATTTGTCCAATCTGAGACTGTATACAT
>JANAVB010032820.1:2430715-2553215 GCA_029216955.1 Iris pallida
ATTCATGAAAACATAATTGAAAAATATACTTTTCAGTTCTAAGTGGCATTTCGTCGAACAGTGTCCATAGGACCAACACGTGTCCGATACGGCTACCAAACAAATCACAAACCTATCAAACTTCATACACAGGTCTGGGGTACCTATATTGATGCATCTACGAAGAAAAAATGGAATGTAACAGGTATTTAAGGAGATTTACCTATTGAGTGTCAAAACTCATGAAACGAGCCTCCAAAACTCGTCGATGCCGCTCTCCTCCGGTCATACGCTTCCGATCCCTCTCTAGCAAGTCTCCAGCAGGTCCCTCTCCTCCCAAAGGTCACGACGCACTTTGTTTGGAAGGATTTGATTGAGAACGACGAGAGAACGGGTCCTTTGGAAGAGAAGAGAAAAAAACTAGGGTTTTGGATTTGTGAAGGAGATTAGGTTTTCTACACAATGAGAAGGGGGTACTGTATTGGCCGGCCAGGCATTGTAGAAGCATGGAAAATATTCTTTTAGTCCCACATCGGAAACGAGAAGAAAAAAAGGGCTCACTCCATTCTAAAATATAGCCCCCTTTTCTCCATTGAAGAGGGCACCTACTTCTCTTCCTTCCTTCCAACTTGGACTCTTCCTACTATGCACCTTCGGGTGCTAAGTCGAAGAAGTCTAGGGCAGCGTGGGCTCGTCGAGCTCAGTCAGCTGTCCCAACCTCTGACCATCAGAGCGTCCCGCTACGCGGGCCTCTAATGGAAAGTTGTAGAGAACCGCCCGTGTCCAGCCCCCGGCGGCAAACGGATAGGGTGGTTCTCAAGAGTCTCCCAACAAAGATCAAGGACAAGTACTTTTATTAGTCCCGCATCGGGGAGCGAACATGATACTTACGCACTCGTGTGCTCGAGATACCCGGGCCCACAAAGCAAGTGCAAAGGTTGATCGAGATGTCCTTGACTTGCGAGATGTGATCCTTCACAAAGCACAAGGAAGAAGGGGAGTCTCATGCGACTGAAAAAACCCTGAAAGCTCCATGCGGCCCATGAGAATTTATGCGGCTCAAAATCCAGAATGCTTCATGCGGCTCAGAAAGCTTCATGCGGCCCAAAGGCAGCAGGGGGGCCTTACGCGGTCCAAAATCAACAGAGAGCCCATGCGGCTCAAAGATTCATACGGCACAAGGGACTATACGGCTCAAGACATTCCATGCGGCTCAGAAGAGAAGACACGTGACTTGCAAATAGTTCTTCCCCCGCCCTATACAGCATTAATTACTCTGACGGCTGACAGCTCTGACGACTGACAACCTTGACACAGAAATATAATTATGACTCTGTCATAATGACAGACCCCTAGGGAAAGGAAGAAGATCTCTGACACAATCCCCCAAGATCTAGAAAATGCCACGAAGCCTTGACACGTGGACAGTCGTATGCGACTCGAGCGAAGACTCCCCATGCGGCTCAGGCCGAAGCTCCCCCTATGCGGTTCAAATCGAATTAGCCCTATGCGGCTCAAGTAGAGGTCCCCTTATGTGGCTCAAGAAGAGGCCTCCCTATGCGGCTCATAAGGATCATCTCCATGCGGCTCACCACCATTATGTGGCCCAGATTATCATAGGGTTCGGAGCAGCCCTGACACGTGGCCAGTCTTATGCGGCTTAATCCTTATGCGGCTCAGATCCCTCCAGTGTCTCCCAGGACACGTGTCTTAAGCCGATCAATTTCCCAGATTTACTGCAATCAAAGATTGGGTCAAATCCCAATAATCTGGGACACGTGGCAGGAGAATGAATTAAATTTATTCATTCAGATTCGCAGACATCATCAAATCATCATCATAGAGATTTATTCCAATCAGCATTAATTACTGATAGGATTTGGTGCAATCTACACTAAAGGGCCCAGATTCATCACACTCAAGATTAATGGCCCAGATTGACCAATCAACAGGCCGTCGCCACTCTAAGGGGCAATCATTGCAAACCTAATGATTGCATTCCCTTCTTATAAATAGCAAGGTGCCATTCCCTTGCAAAGGAGGAGTTTTCGAGATCAGAGAGCACCAGAATACTTGGAGAGAAAAAGCAGAGAGAGAGCAAAGAGAGCATTTCTTCAACGCCAAGCAATTTTCTGGAGTCAAGGCTGTGTACCGATCGTCCAAGGAGTAAGGCAGAGCTGCCGTCGCTTTCCTGAGCCTCTATCGTCAGCCCCCAGAATCTAAAATAACAATTGTACTTAGACTGCTGTACCTAGATTTTTGTCCCTAGGCTTTCTTTGTACAAACGAGTTTGTAACGTGAAGTAAAAGTCCAGTCCTCCGATAATTGTTCTGTTCTTTATATTTCATGGCGAACAAGCATGGGGGTATTAGGGTTAGGGTTTAGTCGTAGGCCAAGCACTCTTAAGTTGCTAAAAAGGCCTATTGACGAAAGCTTTAAAGGCTAAATGAAAAATAGCTAAAAATGAATTAAATAATTCTTAAAAGTAGGCAATAATTCTAAATTAAATCTAAAAAGCCAATAGTAAATTTAGTTACATTATTAGGCTTCTAATCAAGGTTGACTAAGGTTATACCATCTTGGTCCTACCAAAACACCAATCCAAATCACACAACAATCAATAAAATTAAATAATGCACAATGACTAAAATACCCTAATTAGAAAAAGTAAGTGTGACAGGTAATTAGGTTTCTAATTTCATGGTAAGTCTCTAATCATGGTTAACTAAGGTTAAACTAACTACTAACACAACACCAATTAAAATATTATAAATTAATCCAAGAAAAATCACATAATTACCAAAATATCCTTATTTTAGAAAAGTGGTGGTTACATAATGTGTGCCATAAAAGTGCCACAATGTACCCTAGAGCTCGTGTCCAAGTCCCTAAGCCCCTTTGGGATAGCTCCTAATAGACATAAGAATGACCAAAAAACATAAATGCTTTAGGATTTAATCATTTTACTCCTAGGAAAATACCCCACATAGCAGCCACATATGCCCCACAACACCCCAGGTGCACACCTCATTATAAAAAAGCATTATATTAAGATACTCAACATTTGGTGAATGTGTGACTATCTTTTCCAGTCTAAAGGAAAATACCAACAATTCCCCGCATATCTCAACATATGGGTTGAGCGTTCCCCATAGTGATTGTCTATCCTGTATTAGGATAGATGTCGACTTGAATATTCCTGCATGGGTCAAATAACAGTTATAATAGATGAACTAAGCCTTGAATTCTGTACCATAGCTGTAATTTTTTTCACTCACATAATAACATCAACTATGCTTCCAACTGCACATTAGAGGCCCTGTGCTTGCCTGGTTTTGGTGTATGTATATTAGGTGTTTACAAGCTTTCCCTCAAGAGACTGTTGATCCAAACTAGATCACAGTCAACCTAATTTGAGAATTAACAAAATAATATCTGATATGAT
Organism: Iris pallida; assembly: GCA_029216955.1. Lineage (NCBI taxonomy): Eukaryota > Viridiplantae > Streptophyta > Magnoliopsida > Asparagales > Iridaceae > Iris > Iris pallida. The sequence goes on from JANAVB010032820.1 coordinate 2,434,140, forward strand.
CCAATACGATACATCAAGTTCAAGACAGACGTCATCGACAAGCTGTTACTCTGCAAATGTACTTATACTGAGTCTATAATTTTTTAACTTATTGAGTCTAAGAACATGTACGTTGAGTCACACTGAGTCATCTCAACCCTAGACTTACTTCTCCAAAGCTCCACCATACAAAATAAGACAATCCCTGAACCAAACTATTCTAGCTCTCTTGAACATTCTGGCCCAAAGGAATAAGAATTCGGGCCGAACTCTGCCCTAGGCAGAATTCGGGACAAACTCTGTCCCCTAAATTTTAGGATGCTAATTTTTAGGAACACCTTGATCTAAGCTATCCAACGTTCAAATTTTTGAATATTTGAGATAGAATTCTGGCCGAATTCTGCCTCCTCAGACTAATATAAATAGGGCATAAATTCTTTCATTTCAAATAATCTCTCACTCTCAATCTTCTAAACCTAATACATTATAAGCCTTCCTCTTCCAATCTACTAGCCACAAAACTTTCTAATTCCCAAGGTGCTCAAGTGCGATTCAGCTAGAAGTTCTGCGCAAGAGTTGTAAAGAAGTCACTTGGACAATTCTAAGTTTTGCCTCTGCGAAGTTGGCATACTTTTCTGAGTAAAGGCACGTGTTTGTACCCTATTTCACAAATAGTGGATTTCAATCCTGAGCGAGAGTTCTAAGGCCTGGACTAGTCCTCCATGAGGGAAACCAGGTTAAATCGCTGTATTTGCATATGCTCTTCTGATCTCTTTTAAATTTTTGCATTACTACTCTGATTATATTTCTGTTGGTAGTTGATTCTGGACTGGCATAGAGTTGAATTTTAATTGGTGATTTTTGACACAAACTCTATTCACCCCCACTAGAGTTGCCTATACGTATCTTCAATTGGTATCAGAGCTCTGTTCTCTTGATAACGGATTAATATCCTAGAGCTGATCCATGGCAACCACACAACCTATCTTTACCAACTATGGTGAAGGACAGTCCACAAATAGGCCATCCCTATTTGATGGAACCAACTACACCTATTGGAAGACCAGAATAAGCTTCTATCTAAAATCTCTAGACTTTGACTTATGGACCATAGTCACAGATGGTTATAAGAAGCTTGCTAGAATTGTTGAGGGAAATCTCATAGAAAACCCCACGACAAATATACTGACCAAGAAAAGAAATAGGCTAGTCTAGATGCTAGGGCTATTAATGCTCTATTCTGTACTATAGACAAAACTAAATTCAACAGGGTTTCTACATGCTCCATGTCACACGAAGTATGGAAGGTTCTGACGGTGACCCATAAGGAACCACACAGGTTAAAGAATAAAAAATTAGCCGTCAACACAAGAGTACGAAGCATTCAAGATGAAGCCTAATGAGACAATCAAACGAATGATCACCAGATTCCTCGACATCGTCAACCCTCTATCTTCCCTCGGTAAAGGCTACTCCAACCATAAGAGGATACGCAAGGTGCTAAGGGGACTAACAAAGAACTGGAGCCCCAAAGCCGTGGCTATCATCGAAGGCAATGATCTCACTGCCATGTCTCTGAAAACTTTGGTGGGCAAGCTGATGACGCATGAACTCGAGCTCAAAGAATTTAAAGAAGCGGCACCAAAGGAAAAAGAAATTACTCTAAGAGCTCACTATCGAAAGGCAGCTCCAGAAGAAACGAATGACGATGACTCCGAAGGTGATGATCAAGCACTCATGGTCCAAAATTTTAAGAAGTATCTTCGTTTCAACCAAAGAAAGAAGGAACAACACAAGGAGGACGACGAAAAGCCTATCTGTTTTGGCTGTAAGAAGACGTGGCATGTCAAGAAAGATTGCCCTACAACAAAGAAAGGAAGTTGATATGGAAAATTATACAAGAGGCCAACCTCTCTAAAGTATGCCAACACATGTATTTGGCACGAGAGCGAAGCCAGTGACTCAGAAGAAGAAGATGACTCTCCCCAAGATACAACAAACATCTGCCTAATAGCAACGTCCGAAAAGGTAACAAATGATCATTTTGATGACTTTACCTTTGATGAACTTGGAGATGCTTTTAGTGACTTACTTGAAGATCAAAAAGTTACTTAACAAGTATAAACATGCAAAGGATAAGATTAAGACTCATGAAGTTGATATTTATAGACTTTCATGTTTACTTGATAATGTTAGAGACACACCACCCACGGATAACACTGAAGAGGTATCCAAGCTTAAATTAAGCTTGCACAATGCCAAATCTCTTATTGAGAAATAAACACATGATATTACAACACATGATGTTAAACACTCAATAAAGAACTTTTAGACGAGAAAAAGAAGTATAATATTGCTGCTGTAAGAATTGATGCCTTGACTGCCAAGTATGATGATATGTGCAATGCCTCTAAAAGATTAGAGATCAAACTTAGGAAACAAGCTGTTCAGCCTCAAATCCAGTCGCACAGTCATAACACGTACACAAGACAAAAGATTATTCAACACAAGAGCACACGTTACAAGAAAAACACATATACTCATGCTGCTGACAATCATGCCTTTATGTACACTTATTCATATGCAGCACGAAAAACACCCACACATACACATGGCACATATAGACATGCTTTCATGAACACACATTCTCATGCAGCACGACAAACTTATAGACATCACTATTATCCTACACCTAATACGAACATACATGCTACATGTCACTACTGTGGTAAACATGGACACACTTCACCACAGTATAGAATTAGAAGACTGGTTGATTTAAAACTATATGCAAGGGTACCAAAGACTATCCTTTCAGGACCCTCAAAGATTTTGGGTACCAAAAGTCACATCTACTCGTGGTGTAGGTGGACCTTCCTTTATCCTCTAGAAGCAAGTGGATTCTCGATAGTGGATGTGAGCACCCTAAATTTCGGGTTGATTTTTTCTTATTTTTTATTTTTTGATTGATTGGTTTCGATAAAAATTTATTCTGTTATTTTTCCTTAAGTGTACTTTTTGTGCCTTGGATATTTGGAGTGTCAGGGATGTTCAACTCTGGAAATCTTCTTCACAAGTTTTGGAGTGGACAGGATTACCTTTATGATGGTATATAGTGTCCCTTTCAAACTTGTTCCCTTGTGCTTTTTTTGCTTCGTAGAACTTCGGGTCGATTTAGACCATTTGATCATTAATTAATTTTTCCACTCTTTTCCTTCATCATTATTAGCACGTTACTGTGACTTTTAATTTGGGAGCGCAAGACCAGTCAGTTTCTTGAAACCAACTTCTCATGCATGATCTACTCGAGACGCTCGTCACCCATGACCTTCGTGTCCCACTCAGACACACCATTTTGTACTTTATTTGCCTCACACAACTTTCCTGACACGTGACCCTATTTTATCTCACCCTGCGGTGTCACACTTATTTTCTAACTTGATTTGTGGGTACCCTGTCGACCAAAACCTGCCAGCCCCATTATGGACATGGCCCACATTGAGCCTACTATCCGCATGCCACTTGTGTTCCATTTATTGGAATCCCCATGTGCTACTTATTTTCCCATGATCATCAACACCTATTTAAATTCGTTTATTTCGCTATGTCTGATTTTGACCCAATCCGGCTCCACCAAGTCCAGCCAGCTTCGTGTTACTCTCCATCACCTTCAGCCTCATCACCCTTGAAAATATCAAGTACTCTTCTACCTATTTTTTTTATTTAATAGAAATTTCTATTTATATTAAATCCATTGAGATGACCCAATTTTTAGCTAATTAAATCCTAGCCATAGGATCCTCCCATTTAATCCTCACCATCAATTTCCCTCCAACTCTCATCAATTTCCTACAAACCCCCACCAGCCACATGTGGCCGACCCTAAAAGCTAGGCACATCTCTCTCTCCTCCTTCTTATTAATTATTCAATTCATCTTCTCTCTCTCTCACTATTATTTTTTCTACACCTTTCCTTCTCTCCTCACCAACACAGCAACTATAACAATATACACACACACCGACCATCCTTCCAAGCCCAGGTCGACCTCCCACTCATCCCTGTCAGGCACCGCCGGCCACCCTGGCCGAGCTCGGCCACCCACAGCTCCTTCTTCTCCTTCCCTTCTTATCCATTCCTCCACCAAGCCATCTACCACCATCAATACCATGGCCGCCACCACCATTCTACCCCACACGTAGCAGCCCAGCAGTGATCGGCCTCGCCGTGTCCACGCTGGCCGCCCCCGCCGCCGTCACCGGCCAGGCTAGACCGCGCGAGCCCCCCGGCCAACAGCAGCAGCTGCACGCATGCATGGCGTGCACGTGCCCACGCGCACGGGCCGCTGTCGTGCGCCACCGCGCCGCCGTACGGCCGCCGTGGCCCCCCTGGCCGTGCTCCCCACTCCGGCGAGAATTCCCCTGGCGGCCACCGTCCTCCGGGACGCACCGTCGAGGCGATTCGTGCGTTTCGCACGAAGTTCCGTCGTGACGCTCGCGGGATCGATCCAGTTTGCGCGTTCCGTCGCAGCGACTTCACGCGCGTTTTTTCGAAATTCGACCGTTAGATCGGACGATTTCTTCGCTCGTCACAATCTCGGTATATCCACCTTCACCTATCAATTTTGTCCGTTTGTTTATCGTTTGATACATCAAAACCGGCCACCAAGTTGACCGTTTAAATGTATTAAATTTGGACAGTTTGAGAGGGGCCAACTTCGCACTTGTATCTCCTCCACCGCACTCCTTTTGGCGTGCTACCAATTCCTGTGCGAAATTGGTATAAACCTCTTGCTACCCCTCCAGTTTGTTTCATTGTGAGCTTGTTTGATTGGTTGAATTCGACGCCCAAAGTTGGCCGTCCGAATTCGTAATTTCCAACTTGTAAAATTCTATTTTTGAACATGGGACTCATATTCATTTCTGACACCACCATTAGACTCGTAGCATCGTTCTGGCATGTTTCATACAAAATTTGTTAGATTTGGAGGACGTGGGCCCTGGCACATTTTTCGGTGCAAAGTGGGTCCCACAGTCCGGTCAAGGGACTTTTTGACGCCGGCTCATCGGAATCCAATTCCGGATATATCGTTGAGTTTGTATATCATTCTGGACTCTTGACATATAGTTTGCTGGATTTGAGACATTGCTCGGCACGTATTTCCGTGCAAACCGGAATTCTAAGTTCTGGTCAACGGACAAATTGAGATCGGGTCAACGGAATCCAATTCTGGAGATACGTGGGTTCGTATCATTCTGGTTTCGTGGACATATAATTTGTTATATTTTATAGACTTATTTTTTTGTACGTATTTCGGTACAAACGGCTCCGACACGGTACCGTTTTGACCCAAAATTACCTTTTTGCCCTTGTGTCCAATTGGACCGATGAGGAGGCTATTCTAGCTAATTTGACATTCTGGACACATTGGCGATATTATTTCATCGTGACAATGTTGTTGATAATTCTCTGAGTCTAACATTTTTATAATAATTAATAATTAATCTTGTAATGTTCGTATTTCGGGATTAGTACAACACAAAACTGAGATCAGTCAATTCCAGTGATCTCACAACTGAAATTGACAAGCCGGACACGTGGATCACTATATAAGATTATTAACCTTTATTTAATATCTTATCTGATTTGCGTGTCGTAAGTTTCGACGTACGAATAACGACGTACACGTATATCTTTAATAATTAGACTAGAATTGACCCTGTTTGATCAGAGTTGACCAGTTGACCCAAAGTCAACTGTAAGCCAACACTTGACCTAGTTTGACTAGATTATTGACCGGAGTTGACTAGAGTTGTTTTGACTTAGAAGAACCTAGGATAATATAAGTTGCTTGTAGAGATTCATTTATTACAACTGAACACCTTGTAACCTGTGTTGCTTTAATAGGATCTGTGGCTTCAGTGGACCTCCTTACTTATCAGCTATCAGGTTATCAGGCGAGTACATTCTCTGATCATTCATATCATGTTTAGGATTATATTTCCTGCTTTAGACTATCTTACTTGATGCTGACACGTTGGTAACACGGATTTGTACTATATGGATCCCTTCATGAGATGTTATCCCTCTCGAGAGCATCAGATTACTTTTGTCATGTGTGTTTCACTTACATCGTATCTATGCTTCTATCATCATGAATCTTCGGGAATCAGCTAGTGACTCATGTACCCTCATGATACCGAGCCTTCACGAATCAATTCATGAATCACCCTTTATGGGCTATAGTATAATCATGAATCTTAACGTAACTTGAATGGATCCTTGTGTATTGATTGGGGATGGGGGAGTATAAATGAACATGTGTAAATCCAAGTAGAGTAATCATGAATCAATTCCAAGTAGTATAATCATGAATCAGTCCTTAGCCATTCACATGTTATCCAGTACTCTGAATCACTAGCACTGTCTCTCTTTATATATATCATAGATATTTTTACAGTCTTTCTTTTACATTATGCTATTTCTTCAGATCCTGTATTTTATTCTCTAGCATGATTACATTTCTTTGCTGTTAGTTATTGAGATGTATTGTGCTCGCTCCTGTCCTGACTGGAACTATTGATAAATTTTACAGTAGCCTGGAGGTTGCCTGCTAGCCTAGAGAGACACATTAGAGGTTGTTTAGTTAGCTATTTTCAGTTGTCTGGAGTTGTATTTATTTTAGATTACTGTATTTGAGCTTTGAGATGTATTTCTGGGTTTGTGTATCTTAGACACTTAGGCTTCTATCTGCTGTATCTCTTTTGGATTCGTTTTACCTATCTTTTATCTTGCTCTCATTAGTTGTGATTGAGACTGTATCTGCTATGTCACCCCCATTCGGGGAGTATAACTGCTTAGCCTTATACTGTTAGAATGAGACCTAGGACAGCTTTCTACCGCGACACTGCGGCGTAGGCTGGGCGATGTTACGTTCTCGTGCCCTAACTCTAGGGTGCGGGTCGTGACACGTTTTGGTGGTGGCCCATGCAGTCGAGTTTATGTAGTGGTATTCGAACTAGAGTATCATACAGCCTGCAGTAGGATTAGGATATATTTTTGAAGGTACTCAATCACAGTTAGGCCTCCTTGAGAGATTCCTGGGAGACCCTTGAGAATCTTGTTTAACTCCGATTTGAAAACTCTTTTTTTTCTTTTTTTTTTTTCCTTGATTTGATTTATCTTTACTCCTGTTGTGAATTTGATTTTGATGGATTATGTAGAATTTGAGTTTATTTATTGATTTGATGGAAGATGTTGAATTTTGAATCTTGATGTTAGCTGCATCCGAGTTTGTATTTATATGACTTGAAGGATTTTTGTTCATTTTTGAATCTTGATGTTCGTTGATAAATTTTATTTGATTTGGGTATTCATTGTTGATTTAATTTAATTTTGTCAAGATGAAATTATATGGGCTAGGTCATCTAAGTTATGGAATCTAGTCTTCTATAGTCATATTAGCCAGCATGGTGAGGACATATAGTCTGATTTTGGATATATTTCTCGGGTGTAGGAATTTAAGTTTTTGCAGCCAAGCTAGCGGCATCGTAAAAATGTTAAATACCACGATTCCAGAGGTATGTGCCTAAGTCGAGGACTGTGATTATCGTAGCCTTGCTACTAGTATGACGAGGATTTAGAGTACCATGATTTTGGACAGACGCATATGATTATCAGATTGTACCTTAAATATTTTCGAACATGTTTTCTCTTTTGTTCAGTCCTTCAAAATTTATTATTAATTGTTTTGTTTTGTTTTGCTTCTCATTATTAACTTAGGAGTAGCTTTAGCTATCTTTCTAAACCTTGTGTAACTTCTTACTATGAGTTTTTCATAATACAATAAATTGATGATTTTGCTAGACCTTATCTTGGATTTGATATTATAGTTCTGGTTTCAAAATGGTTCCTTCTTTTAAAAGATAGCAGAATAGATTCATCGTTATTTCCTTCTGCTATTATTCTTGTATTAAATAATAATGATAATAAAACTGTCTTGGTTACATCAATCACCTACTTTACAATCTTGGTAGGAATCTAAATGTTGGTCTTAACATAGAATTAAAATTTTATTTTGGGACTGAGAATATATATGAATATATATAGCAGACACTTTCCTGACAATTATGCATGCTACACTTGATTTCCACCTATCTGAATACATATTAATATGTCGTTAATGTTTAAATTTTCAAAACCCCAATATTTCTGGTTCTCTGCTTTTTCTATCTTAACTCGTGATTTAAATAAATTTCATGTTATTATTTAGTTTTACATCACTGCACATGTATGTTATACATAGGGTTTCAATTCAAAAAAAAATTTTGGTGAGTTTTGTGTTTGAATTTGTCCAATCTGAGACTGTATACATATTAACCCTTAATACTGGATTTTAAATGTTAGATCAAATTGTTGTTTTGAATGTAATATTTAGAGCTTTTACATTGTTGTACTAGGGATATAATGTTAGGTTTCATATTCTTACATGTTAGGTTGTGATAAACATTGAGTTGGTTTTGATGTTCAAATTTCTCCAAGATCCTGAAAACTGAATACATGTTAACATTTTCACATTGGTTTCCAATGCTTAGTTCAATTTCAGATTTAACATGTAATATTGAACTGTATTGTAGATAAATATATGGATAGTATGTTAGGGTTTTATTTCTATCATGTTAGGATGTATTGGGAGCATTGAGACTAGTTGTGATGTTTCAAACTCCTAAATTTTGAAATTGCATTATGTTAATATTACACTGGTTTAAATGTTAGCTTATTTTCAGATTTTGTATGTAAATGCTGAACTAAAACTGGATTTAACCTTTCAATACTAAGCTATAACCCTGTACAAGGACACACACACACCCTAACTTAGTATACACTGTCATGTAGCCTAACATTTCCTCTCTATGTTATGTTCATATACCTGTATAGATATATATAGAGTTTATGCATACATGTTATAATGTATATAGATACATAACTAAATCTCTACCTCTTTATAGATGTATATGGTTAGCCATGCATGTTATGAGTAAATAGGTTGTGTATTGTAGATTGTTAACCAATATGCCATGAGTAGTGTAATTGGATAGCTATTGTTTGAAGCCCAAATCCTCATATACAATTTTATGTATATTTCACCTATACACATGTCTACTATCTAACCATATGAACATGTTCACATACGCCCATACACACACAAACCACATAACATTACATAATGCTAGTTTTTCCTCTCTAACGCTCTCTCTCTATATATATTGTGATTGGATTTCCATGTAATTGACTTTCATTCCTTAACTAGTGATTTTGATTTTTCCTTGAATAGTACCCTTTTTCATATAATTGGTAGTTACCTTTATTTTATTTTGATAAGTACCAGTTTTTATATAGGATGGTAGACCGCCTTACAGTTTTGATGATTTGTTATTTCTGTAACTTTTCTATTTTAGCACCCTGGATTGCTTGTGTGTTTTTGATACCCTATAACGTTTTGGTTATCATGACTAGTATACCTAGATGAGACTTCCACTACCACCGTATGCCATGACCCTGTATGCTGTCCTTTTGATGGTATGTTTTATTTAAGTTCTGGGACTTGATTGTGGGGGTTTGACCTAGAAGGAGTACGAACATTTTATTTTCGAGGACGAAATTTTTATAAGGTGGGTAGGATGTGAACACCCTAAATTTTGGGTTGATTTTTTTTTATTTTTTATTTTTTGATTGATTGGTTTCGATAAATAATTTATTCTGTTATTTTTCCTTAAGTGTACTTTTTCGTGCCTTTGATATTTGGCGTGTCAGGGATGTTCAACTCTGGAAATCTTCTTCACGAGTTTTGGAGTGGACAGGATTACCTTCATGATGGTATATAGTGTCCCACTCAAACTTGTTCCCTTGTGCTCTTTTTGCTTCGCAAAACTTCTGGTCGATTTAGACCATTTGATCATTAATTGATTTTCCCACTCTTTTCCTTGATCATTATTAGCACGTTACCGTGACTTTTAATTTGGGAGCGCAAGACCAGTCAGTTTCTTGAAACCAACTTCTCATGCATGATCTACTCGAGACGCTCGTCACCCATGACCTTCGTGTCCCACTCAGACACGTCATTTTGTGCTCCATTTGTCTCACACAACTTTCCTGACACGTGACCCGATTTTAGCTCACCCCACGGTGTCACACTTATTTTCCAACTTGATTTGTGGGTACCCTGTCGACCAAAACCTGTCAGCCCCAATTATGGACATGGCCCACATTGAGCCTACTATCCGCATGCCACTTGTGTTCCATTTATTGGAATCCCTATGTGCTAATTATTTGCCCATAATCATCAACACCTATTTAAATTCGTTTATTTCACTATGTCTGATTTTGACCCAATCCGGCTCCACCAAGTCCAGCCAGCTTCATGTTACTCTCCATCACCCTCAGCCTCATCACCCTTGAAAATATCAAGTACTCTTCTACCTATTTTTTTATATTTAATAGAAATTTCTATTGATATTAAATCCATTGGAATGACCCAATTTTTAGCTAATTAAATCCTAGCCATAGGATCCTCCCATTTAATCCTCACCATCAATTTCCCTCCAACTCTTATCAATTTCCCACAAACCCCCACCAGCCACATATGGCCGGCCCTAAAAGCAAGGCACATCTCTCTCTCCTTCCTCTCATTAATTATTCAATTCATCTTCTCTCTCTCACTATTATTTTTTCCACACCTTTTCTTCTCTCCTCACCAACACAGCAACTACAACAAATATACACACACACACCTGACCACCCTACCAAGCCCAGGCCGACCTCCCCCTCCTCCCTGTCAGGCGCCGCAGCCACCTTGGCCGAGCTCGGCCACCCACAGCTCCTCCTCCTCCTTCCCTCCTCATCTATTTCTCCACCAAGCCATCCACCACCATCAACACCATGGCCGCCACCACCATTCCACCTCCCCCACCTTAGCAGCCCAGTAGTGGTCGACCTCGTCGTGGCCACGATGGCCGCCCCAGCCACCGCCGCCAGCTAGGCTAGGCCGCGCGAGCCCCTCGGCCAGCAGCAGCTGCACGCATGCATGGCGTGCACGTGCGCGCGCGCGGGCCGCTGTCGTGCGTCGCCGCACCGCCGTGCCACCGTACGGCCACCGTGGCCCCCCTGGACGTGTGTCCTACTCCGGCGAGCAGTCCCCTGGCGGCCACCGTCCTCTAGGATGCGCCGTCGAGGCGATTCATGCGTTTCGCACGAAGTTCCATCGTGACGCGCACGGGATCGATCCAGATTTTGTGTTCCGTCACAGCGACTTCGCGCACATTTTCTCGGAAATCCGATGTTGGATCGGCGATTTCTTCGCTCCGTCACAATCTCGGTATATCCATCTTCACTCCTGTCAATTTTCGTCCGTTGATTTTATCGTTTGATACATCAAAACCGGCCACCAAGTTGACCGTTTAAATTGTATTAACTTTAAACAATTTTGCGGGGCCAACTTCGTCAGCTTGTATCTCCTCCATCGCAGCTCTTTTTGGCGTGCTACCAATTCCTGTGCGAAGCTGGTATAACCCTCTTGCTCCCTCTCCAGTTTCGTTTCATTGTGAGCTTGTTTGATTGGTTGAATTCGACGCCAAAGTTGGCCGTCCGAATTCGTAATTTTCAACTTGTAAAATTTTATTTTTGAACACGGGACTACAGATTTCATTTCTGACACCACCATTAGACTCGTGGCGTCGTTTTGGCATGTTTTCATATAAAATTTGTTAGATTTGGAGGACGTGGGCCCTGGCACATTTTTTGGTGCAAAGTGGATCCCACAGTCCGGGTCAACGGGACTTTTTGACGCCGGCTCATCGGAATCCAATTCCGGATATACCGTTGAGTTCGTATCGTCATTCTGGACTCGTTGACATTTAGTTTGCTGAGTTTTAAGAACATTGGCTCCGGCACGCATTTTCGTGCAAACCGGAATTCCAAGTTCTGGTCAACGGACCAAATTGAGATCGGGTCAACGGAATCCAATTCTGGAGATACCGTTGGGTTCGTATCGTCATTCTGGTTTCGTGGACATATAATTTGTTATATTTTATAGACTTATTTTCTTGCACGTATTTCGGTGCAAAACTGCTCCGACACGGATACCGTTTTGACTCGAAATTACCTTTTTGCCCTTGTGTCCAAATTGGACCGATGAGGAGGCTATCCTAGCTAATTTGACCATTCTGGACACGTTGGCGATATTTATTTCATCGTCCGACAATGTTGTTGATAATTTCTCTGAGTCTAACCTTTTTATAATTAATTAATAATTAATTCTTATAATGTTCGTATTTCGGAATTATTACAACGAAACTGAGATCAGTCAATTCCAGTGATATCACATCGCTGAAATTGACAAGACGGACACGTGGATCACTATAATAAGATTATTAACCTTAACGTTAATCATCTTATCTCGATTTGCGTGTCGTAAGTTTCGACGTACGAATAACGACGTACACGTTATATCTTTAATAATTAGACTAGAATTGACCCTGTTTGACCAGAGTTGACCAGTTGACCCAAAGTCAACTGTAAGCCAACACTTGACCTAGTTTGACTAGATTATTGACCGGAGTTGACCTAGAGTTGTTTTGACTTAGAAGAACCTAGGATAATATAAGTTGCTTGTAGAGATTCATTTATTACAACTTGAACACCTTGTAACCTGTGTTGCTTTAATAGGACTCTGTGGCTTCAGTTGGACCCCCTATACTTATCAGCTTTTCAGGTTATCAGGCGAGTACATTTTCTGATCATTTCATATCATGTTTAGGATTATATTTCCTGCTTTAGACTATCTTACTTGATGCTAACACGTTGGTAACACGGATTGGTACTATATGGATCCCTTCATGAGATGTTATCCCTCTCGGGAGCATCAGATACTTTTGTCATGTGTGTTTCACTTACATCACATATCATATGCTTCTATCATCATGAATCTTCGGAAATCAGCTAGTGGCTCATGTACCCTCATGATCACCGAGCATTTACGAATCAATTCATGAATCACCCTTTATGGGCAACGTAGTATAATCATGAATCTTAACATAACTTGAATGGATCCTTGTGTATTGATTGGGGATGGGGGAGTATAAATGAACATATGAATAAATCCAAGTAGAGTAATCATGAATCAATTCCAAGTAGTGTAATCATAAATCAGTCCTTAGCCATTCACATGTTTATCCAGTACTCTGAATCACTAGCACTGTCTCTCTTTATATATATCATAGATATTTACTTACAGTCTCTCTTTTACATTATGCTATTTTTTCAGATCCTGTATTTTATTCTCTAGCATGATTACATTTTCTTTCCTGTTATGACTTGTTGAGATGTATTGTGCTCGCTCCTGTCCTGACTGGACCTGTTGATAAATTTTACAAATAGCCTGGAGGTTGCCTGCTAGCCTAGATGAGACACATTAGAGGTTGTTTAGTTAGCTATTTTCAGTTGTCTGGAGTTGTATTTATTTTATAGATTACTGTATTTGAGCTTTGAGATGTATTTCTGGGTTTGTGTATCTTAGACACTTAGTCTTCTATCTGCTGTATCTCTTTTGGATTTCATATTTTACCTATCTTTTATCTTGCTCTACCTTAGTTGTGATTGAGACTGTATCTGCTATGTCACCCCCATTCGGGGAGTATAAACTGCTTAGCATTATACTGTTAGATGCATGAGACCTAGGACAGCGTTCTACCGCCGACACTACGGCGTAGGCTGGGCGTTGTTACGTTCTCGTGCCCTAACTCTAGGGTACGGGTCGTGACAGTGGCTGCTCGTGACACATGACCGAAAATGCAAATATTTTTGCAACACTATCGATGAAGAGGGAAGGATATGTATCCTTCGGCAATAATTTGAAAGGATATATCATAGATAACGGTACTATTGGTCATCCTCCTTCTTCCGTCATTAAGGATGTCTGTTTAGTGACAGAGTTAAAGCATAACTTGCTCAGCATTAGTCATCTTGCTGATCGTGGATATGATATTAACTTTGAAAAAACTAAATGCTCCATATATGATAGACCATCTGGAGGTATCACTTTTAAAGGGATAAGAGAAGATAATATGTATATTCTATCTGTCTAGAGATACTAACCATATAGGAAGATGCCTCTACGCTCACAAGGATAAAAGACTACTATAGCATATGCATCTTGGACATGCAAATATGGATACCATATCAAGACTTTCAACCAAGAAGCTAGTAAGAGGGCTACCTGACATTACATTGAAGAAGGATACAGTATGTGTCGAATGTGAGAAAAATAAAGCAACCAAATCCTCTTTTAAATCAATCAACTCTGTAAGTACTACTAGACCTTTGCAACTGCTTCATATGGATTTATTTGGTCCAAGTAGAGTAGCCAGTCTTTGTGGAAAACTCTACGCTTTTGTAATTATTGATAATTTTTCTAGATTTACTTGGATTTTCATCCTTACAAAAAAAGTGATACCATTTCTGTTTTTGAAGTTTTTGCTAAAAAGGTTCAAAACGAAAAAGGCTTCATGATTACTCGAATTCGAAGTGATCATGGCGGCGAATTCGAAAACTCTGATTTCAAAAAGTTTTGTGATTCAAAGGGTTTAATCATGAATTTTTGTGTCCTAGAACTCCCGAGCAGAAGAATAGGACTCTTGGCGATATGGCTAAAGTCATGTTGAATCAATTTTTACTTCTAAAATATTTTTGGACATAAGCTGTATGTACAATATGCCATGTATTGAATAGGGTTTTGATTCGACCTATCTCAAAGAAAACTCCCTATGAACTTTGGTTCGGTAGAACACCAACTATTTTCTATTTTCGAGTATTTGGTTGTCGCTGCTTTATCCTGAATACCAAAGACAACTTAGGCAAGTTTGATGCCAAAGCTGACGAAGGTATTTTTCTTGGTTATGCTGCCAAGAGTAAAGGACACAGAGTGTTCAACAAACGCTCTATAATTGTTGAAGAATCTGCTAATGTAACCTTTGATGAGAATAATAGTACAGCTACTCTTCCCGATGACGATGATGACGTACACATCAAACCATCAACTTCTACACCCGTGGATACAACACCTGGAACCAGTTCTCTGGAAGTCTTACCAAAGAAGTTTTATTTCACACCATCACACCTATAAAACTTGGTAATAGGTGAGGTACCAAAATGAGTAAGTACTCGATTATCAGTTAGAGATTCTATAGCTAGCACTGTATTTATTTCTCAAATAGAACCCAAAAACGTTTTAGAAGCCTTCTTTGATGAATTTTAGATATCTGCAGTGCAAGAAGAACTCAACCAATTTGAAAAAAATCAAGTTTGGAAACTCGTTCCTAAACCTGCTAATCATTCGATCATTGGTACTAAAAATGTTTTTCGTAACAAAGTCAATGAGGATGGTTCAGTCACAGGTTACAAAGCCCGTCTTGTAGCTCAAGGATACAACCAAGAGGAAGGTATCGACTATGATGAGACGTATGCTCCTGTTGCACGACTTGAATCAATCTGTATGCTTTGTGTATTTGTAAATTTTTAAAATTTCAAACTTTTCAAATGGATGTCAAAAGTTCTGTCCTTAACGATTTTATTAAAGAAGAAGTGTTTGTAAAGCAACCACCTGGTTTTAAAAATCACAAATTTCTCGATCATGTTTTCAAACTTAAGAAAGCTCTATGTAGCCTCAAACAAGCCCTTCGAGCTTGGTATGAACGCCTTAGTACTTTCTTACTTGACAAAGGTTTTTCAAAAGAAAAAATTGACACGACACTGTTTATAAAATCTATTGATGACACCATTCTCTTAGTGCAAATTTAAGTGGATGACATCAAATTTTGGTCTACTAATGAGATTTTGTGCCAAGAATTTGCCAAGTGTATACAAAACGAGTTCAAGATGAGCATGATGGGGGAGCTAAACTACTTCCTTGGATTGTAAGTCAAACAAAACTTACAAGGAGTCTTCATCAACCAATCAAAGTACATAAAGGATATGCTGAAGAAATTTGATCTTGACAACATCAAACCAATCAGTACTCCGATGGCTACTACAACTAAACTAGAACCTGATGAAAGCTACAAACCAGTCGATCAACATAAGTATCGAGGTATGATTGGTAGTCTACTTTATTTAACTGCTAGTCGTACTGATATCATGTTTAGTGTTTGCCTATGTGCTCACTATCAAGCCAATCCTAAGAAATCACACATGACCGCAGTTAAGCGTATCTTTTGATACCTTAAAAGGACTGTTATGGTGGGCTTGTGCTATCCCAAAACCACATCCTTTGACTTGATCGATTATTTTGATGCCAATTTTGCTGGATGAAAGTCGACCGTAAGAGTACCAGCGGCACGTATCATTTATTAGGCAAGGCTTTAGTCTCTTGGTTTAGCAAGAAGTAAAATTATGTCGCACTATCTACAACAGAAGCTGAATACATAGTTGCAGGACGTTATTGTGCTCAGATTTTGTAGATGAAGCAAACCCTTGAAGACTATAATTTATCTTTTAAGCACATACCTAGTACAATTAACTTGACCAAGAACCGAGAATATCACTCACGCACTAAGTCTCCGGGTTGAGGAGTTACTCGGAATGCTGCCAAGATATCAGTATCTTTGGTTTCGTAATCAGGACGTAGAAATTCGATACCATTTTCTACGTGATCATCAATTGCAAGGCACTATTAATCTAGAGTTTATTGACACTAATCATCAACTAACAGACTTTTCACAGAACCGCTTGTCGAAGAGTGTTTCAACTTCCTTCATCGAGAATTAGAAATTTTGGATGAAAATGTCATACAATAAGTCATACCTGCTTAAATAATTGTTAAGTTAAAATCATACATGGTGCATTGTTTTGGGTATAAGCCGAAAGGGCCCTTCTGACAACAAGGCGTAAAAGCCTAAGCGACAAGGTGTACTAGTCTTCGGACTACCGTTAGCTGGGATCCAGCCCCTACAGCTAACCTGAGGTGATTCACCTGTACTGATCATTGATTAACAAAGTTTGTCACACGTTTCATTTATTTTATGGCTCATATAATCCAGCATTGTTAATTCAAGACCATCTTTTATCTATCTTATCATTATTATTTTACCTTGTTGGAGCTTTGGAACCACCTTCACAGAGCTCAGGCCGAACTCTGCCTTTGGCAGAACTCGGGCCGAACTCTGCCTTTGGCAGAACTCGGGCCGAACTCTGGGTAGTGAGTTCCAGAACTTGCAGCCACTCCTGGCCGTCCAAGCTATTTGATCAAGGGCCCACGATTTGCTAGTGCAGCCGGCCCTACTCTTCAAAAACATGAATTTGCCTTCTCTCTCCTCATTGTCAACATCTTCCACCTCTCTCCAAAGTTATTTATTCTAAACCCTAACCCTAGAAATCTCTTTGTTGGTGATCTCCATTCTCCAAACTCAAGATTCCAAGGTTTTGGATGATTCTCTTCCATTCTTCTTCTTTATTTTTGAGGTATAACTCTTAGTTCTCCATTTTTGTTCTTCATTTCTATTTTCATTAACTATAATCAATGGCTCCTAGACTTGGTAATAAAAAAAAGAGGATTAAGACTGAAGGAGCTTTATCATCAAACCCTCATTCTCCTCCTCCAAATTCCATTCACCCATTGTTCAATCCTCCTCCTTCTTCCAATGCCAACACATACAATGCACATATTTTTGTTTAGTTAGAAGCCTCTAATGAGTGGTATTCCAATTTTTGCTTAAGGAGTGTTGTGGCGGGACATCCTATCAATTTTGTTATATTTTTTGAATTTGATCCTAACTTTAAGAATCTATGTCTTGATGAACTTGTGTCTACATCGTCACTCATTTATCTCAATGTAATTCAAATGTTTTACTACAACATGACCCACGACGACCGAAATATCTATTCTCGGGTCGCCAACATTGATATTATGTTTGATGACTTTGACCTAGCTGAATATCTTGAACTCCCTGACCCCAATTCTTGGGAGCGTATTGTTGATGCTCGTGATTTCTAATTTATTGGTGATATCACACTTGAAGGCTCCAAGGATATGATGTGCGAACCCAATACTCGCCCTCGTAAACTTTGAGCCAAGTATCTCAACAACCATTTCTATGAACTTCATCGTATCATTTTCTCTTCTATCCTGTCCAAAGCTGGATCTACCGATGAAGTCACATACCTTGAGATTATGGCTTTTTATTATCTTCACTTCACCATCCCCTTCAACTTTACTTGCACAATGATGGACTGGATGATTCGTACAAGGAAGAAGCCAAAATCACTTGTTTATGCGATGTATCTTCCTATGATCTTTCGTGACTTCAATATTCCTTTGGATGAGTGTCAGTTTTTAGCAGCTCCTGCCTATATATCTAAGGCTCATAGGACTGCTCATGTTCCTGTTCCTCCTGCTCCCATTGAGGAGGAATCTTCAGACTCAGATGCCCCACAGCCTGTGCCTCCTGCCACTCTCGACTCCATTCGAGACATGTTGCACGACCGCTTCCATTTGGAAGACGATCGCTATACCAAGCTGGACTATCAGACCACTCTGCAGATGAACGCCATCAGCAACACACTGCATGATTCTAGTACAACATAGCCCGGCATCCCACTATGTCATTTTCTACGGGTCGGGACCCTTCTCGTGAAGGCTACCGGATTGACGACCCATGGGCCATACAGTATTTGGATCCCGATGCGGCGTTTGTTGATCCTCGTCGCTCTGCCAGCTAGCCATCTGATTCGGCCGGTCCATCCCATTCTCATGCTCCGTGATGGCTGTGGTCTTCTACCTGCTGCTGCTGCTGATGTTCACTTTTAGTTATGCCTTTTCATTTTATGTTTTTTTCCACTATGTTTTAGTTTATGACTTCAGTTTGTCATTTCATATATATGACTTCTAGTTTTTTATTTTGGATTATCAAAACTGCTAGATGCCTCTATCGATGGTTGGTTATGGTTAAAGTTGTGTGATTGTTATCTTCACTTTGTCTATTTTTTCTCTCTTTAAAGGGGAGCTATGATTTATTTTGCTAAGTGACAAAGGGGGAGAATAATAGATATTTGATTGATGTGATCTTGTATATGATGTTGGATATTATGAATTATGTTGTGGTTGGATAAGAACTTTGTATCAGAACAAAAACCAAAATATTTATTTGTGGGGGAGCTACTTCATATGTACAAACTACTTTACTCCGTTCAACATGTGTCCAGGTACGAATGTTGCGACATACAAATATCGTTTTGTCAATTATCAAAATGGGAGAGTTTGTTGACCCAAACTGGATCACAGTTAACCTAATTTAGAGAATTAACAAAATGATATCCGATATGATCCAATACGACACATCAAGTTCAAGATAAACGTCATCGATAAGTTGTTACTCTGTAAGTGTACTTGTACTATGTCTGTAATTTTTTAACTTTGAGTCGCACTGAGTCATCTCAACCATAGACTTACTTCTCCAAATCTCCACCATACAAAATAAGACAATCCCTGAACCAAACCAATCCATTCTATCCCACTTGAACATTCTAGCCCAAGGGAATGAGAATCCGGGCTGAACTTTACCCTAGGCAGAATTCGGGTCGAACTCTGCCCCCTAAATTTCAGGATGCAAATTTTGAGGAACACCTTAATCCAAGCTGTCCAACGTTCAAATTTTTGAATATTTGAGACAGAATTTTGGCCAAATTATGCCTCCTTAGACTAGTATAAATAGGGCTTGAATTCTCTCATTTCAAATAATCTCACTCTCAATCTTCTAAACCTAATACATTCTAAGCCTTTCTCTTCCAATCTACTAGCCATAAAACTTCATATGTCCCAAGGTGCTCAAGTGCCATTCAACTAGAAGTTCTGTACAAGAGTTGTAAAGAAGTCACTTGGACAATTCCAAGTTTTGCCTCTGCGAAGTTGTAAGAAGTTGGCGTGCTCTTGTGAGTAAAGGCACGTGTGTGTACCCTATTTTACAAATATTGGATTTTAATCCTGAGCGAGAGTTCTCAGGCCTGGACTAGTCCTCCACGATGGAAACCAGGTTAAATTATTGTGTTTGCGTATGCTCTTCTGATCTCTCTTAAATTTTCGCATTACTACTTTGATTATATATTTTTTGGTAGTTGATTCTGGACTGGTATAGAGTTGAATTTTAATTGGTGATTTTTGACACAAACTCTATTCACCCCCTCTAGAGTTGCCTGTACGTATCTTCAGAGACAGCCTATATGACTTTCCATACACTATTGGTGAGTTCTTGTAAAGAGTCTTAGCATGAAGCCTTTTACTTCCTTGCGGTGCTACGTCGCTATGACATGGCCCAAGGCCGAGGCTAGCCTCATCATGTCATACCACTGTAGCATGAGTCCCGGCCTCTTTGAAGTGCCAACCTACCCATCGTGAAGCTTTTCGCTTCCTTGCGGTACTATACTGCAATGACATGGGCCGCGAAGCCGAGGCTTTACCCTTTCTAGTACCCCTTGGTGGTGTCACACTACTGTAACATGAGATCATCTGCCTCTTTATAGTGTTGTCTACTACTCTTCATTCTACATCTTTAGGCTACCCGCCTATGTGTAGTGCTATACCGTTGTGACATGGCCCGAAGCCGAGGATTTACCCTCTCAAAGTACCTCTTGGTGGTGTCACCCTACAATAGCATAGAATAATACACTCCTTTGTAGTGCAGTCCTACCCATGCTTCCTGTAAGCATGTTGGACATTCAAAATACCCGAGAACTCATTAAGGCGTCTAAGCCATCCTTCTATAGGACTTGTTCAATCAAAAGAACAAGTAGTAGACAATAATGGTTCTGGGTCCGTAACCCCTAAATGTCTCAAAGGACTACCCACTGTTCCTGATTCCCAGTCAATGATCCTTCTTTGAACCAAAA
Source organism: Iris pallida (assembly GCA_029216955.1). Taxonomy (NCBI): domain Eukaryota; kingdom Viridiplantae; phylum Streptophyta; class Magnoliopsida; order Asparagales; family Iridaceae; genus Iris; species Iris pallida. Next base: position 2,455,048 of record JANAVB010032820.1, read on the forward strand.
GCTACTACAGTTGGAGTCGGACCGTGATTTACTTTACTTCCAAAGTTCCAAGCAAGATACCTTGCCATCAATTATTCTGTTTAAATATTTATGTCTGTTCTTCTTTTCTGTTGGTAGTAGTTGTAATGGTGTACGTTCGAGTATGACTTAGTTGTGTTAATATCGAGTAATGGTGGACGATATCGATGATGGCATCGGTATGATAGGTGTGTATGTGACTTACTTGTGTTGAAGATGTTTCCCAAAAGTTGTGTAACTTCCATGCCATGACATGTACCATTATACGATACTATGAATGTGTAGGAGCGTAAAAAGTACTTCATAGATCGAGTCAAAGAAGTTGAGAGCTTTACGCAAGAGTCAGACTCAGATTTTTTGCAGAGAGCTAACAAAGTCAAACTCTACGCGAGCTACTTTATGCGAGAGCCATCCTCGAAGCCTTTACGCGAGGAACAGGCTGTCAGATCATGCATTTAATGCGCGTGATACTGTTCTGACATAATCATTTTCTAACAGTGGACAGCACAGAAATCAAGAAGATTTGATTTACACCAAACCCAACACTTGTCGTTTAGTGTGCAGATGGGCTACTTTACGCTGAAGAGATTGCTTCTTTTACGCACGAAAGCTATTCGAGCTTTTTACGCTCAAGGCTGTTGTGCGCGTAAAATTTAATTGAGCTAATTTTACGCTCAAGGCTGTTTTTTAGCCATTTTATGCGGGAAGTCTATTTTGGGCTATTTTACGCCTAGTCTGGAACTTTACGCAGGAAGTCTATTTTGGGTCATTTTTACGACCGATCTTTTCTGGCCACATGAGAACGTGGTCTGCTTACGTGGCTTTCATGCCACACTTATCAAGGAACGTGTGTTGTGCTCTCCCCATTTGTTGAAGTAGTGGGACACGTGTCACAATGCATAGAAATCAAAACTCTACGTGGGACACGTGTCATCACACATAAAGGTTGATTCTCATCGTGGGTGACAGTTACCAAACTTTATTGTTTTTTATGCACGGAGGGTCTAGTCCATAAATAGACTTATTTTTTAACACAGAGATAATGAAGAGATCAAGAGAGATACAAGAGAGGAGATTCTGAGAAAACTTATACTTTCAGAGTGATATTCCCAGAAGCATTTCTTCAACTTTTTCTCAAGAACAGGGTGAAGCAAAGCAAGAAAGCATTCGACTGTGCCATTAGTGCCGTTGCTCGATACCTTTCTGGTGGCTTAGTTCTTCCGATTGTTCATCTTCTTCAAGCAGTTTTCTTCATCATCATCGCATGGTCTAAGGAACAAAGTGATCGCTCTCAGATCAGACTTCTATAGCAATACTTCCCAGAAACAATTTGTACTTTTGTACTTTTTCTAGTTTTCTTTCAAAAGCCAATTTTAGGCATTTTGTTAAGTGAAACAAAATGGCGACTCTGCTGGGGACGACTTTCTCCTCTGATGAGAAAGTAATTGCTCAATATGATGATGTGTCGGTCCGATCGACAAAGAAGACTCTGGTTGTTCACTTCGACCAGACTGCTTACGAAGAAAGGCTCCGAACTGGGGGTAGTACTCGCTGCTCTAATGTTCAGAAATTGTGGAAGGCGCGAAAAGTTTGGATTCCTAAATCCAAAGCATCCTCGGATCTCCCTGCTGTCTCTGAAAGAAAAGGAATCCTTTCCACTCCTGTTATGGAGGCTCCCGTCTGTGACGAGGCAGTCTCTACTTCAGTGTACGCCCTGGGCGTAAAAATCAGCCTCTCGTCTGTGACGTAGTTTACTCTCAAACTTTATGCTCTGTGCATAAGAATCAGTCTCCCGTCTGTGACGTGGTAGAATCCCAAACTTTACGCTCTGTACGAAAAAATCAGTCTCCCGTCTGTGACGTGGTAGACTCAAGTTTTACGCTCGACGCATAAAAATAAGTCTCCCATCTGTGACGTGGTAGACACCCAAGCTTTACGCTCTACGCGTAAAGGAAAATCTCTCGTCTGTGACTTGACAGATATTCATGTTTTGCGCTCTACGCGTAAAGGTAAATCTCCTGTCGGTGACAGAGTAGATAAAATTCACAATGAGGCCTTTGCATCTAAAGTGAATTTACCTGCATACATGTAGCATAAAACAAGAATTCTATTGTTGGTAAAACTTCAATTTTCTACCAACAGCCTTCTTACACTGCTTTACGCAAGGTACCAAACCTTCAGATTATGCGTAATGCTGATGGAGTCCTTTGTGCACAAAAATCTCAGGATTTACGCACGCAACTCCAGGCACATAAAAATGTACAGTTTGGTTCTGCTAATGCAGCCAGTAATATTCTTTTTACACAAGGGACTAAACGTTTCTCTGTCCCAAATATAATAAAGACTACTCCTTCTACTCCTTCTGATTTACACGAGTTGCTTGTACAAAAGCGTAAAAACAAAAGATCTCCTGTGACACTCCCCCAAGAAAATCACCATTGTGAGTGTCACCAGATTGTAATCAAATGTTGTTGTTCGGCTTCTAAACGGTCAGTTTTTGACCGATTAAGCTATAATGTGCCTCAGCAACAAGTTGATGACCAAGAACATGAGTTGTCATATGCATCAGTCAATATGGCATCTCATATCAACAGAGGACGACGTCCAAGACGCAATTCGTCCCAGACTCCAAGCCAGCAACAGTTCAATCGACTCCTTGATACTTTTGAGGTGGTATATCAGAATACTCGGTCATGAGTTCAAAGATCATTACAATCTTCAGATTCAAAAGCTGGGGGTACCCAATCGTTGGAGTCAGAAACTGTTAGAGTTGATTCATACCTCTATACCAATCCCTTTGTATGCTCAAGGGAGGTTGAATCCTATGTTATTGGAGATGAACCGAAGATGTCAACTGCTAATACAGAGCAACATCTTTCTGCAGTTGAACAATCACTGAAGGAAATGCTTGCCATGATGCAAAGTATGCATCAAATAATAATGACTCAGCAAACTGTTCAGTCGACAGCGATAACACCGGTTCAGGTAGCAGCACAAACTCAAGATAGTCAAGGGTTTGACACACCTTTGAATAATCTTACTCAAGCGCCTGCTATCAATCAAAATTTTGTAGTTCCAGATCCTCTCATTCCAGAAGATGTACCACCTCCGGTGGAGGTCACGATACATCCAACAACTATTCAATCGAATGTGCTTCCTCAAACTAGTAAAGCTATTCAAGCAGTACGTGAGCTAAATGCACAGTTTGAAGTTCTGAAGCACAAGGATCAGCTCCAGAGGTTAGGGATTAAGCAACCTTATCCTCCTTATTGTAATGATGTGCCTTTTCCTCCAAAATTCAAGCCACAGTCGATGGTGTTATTTGATGGAAAGGCCTCTCCTAGTCAATATATTAATTACTTTGATATTATGACTGTGCATCTGCAGAAGAATGATGCACTTCTCACCCGAGTTTTCATCGGGTGTTTGACGGGTTCAGCTTATGACTGGTATCGCAGTCTACCTGACAATTGTATATCGTCTTTTGACGAGTTTAAAGCAATGTTTCTCTCCCGCTTCTCTAAAGGAGGCATGGACATGAATATGTCCTCCTTAATAGAAATCAAACAAAAGGAGAAGGAAGATACTCGGACGTTTATCGTACGTTTCCGACAGGCAACTTTGAAAATGCCTCCTGGTATACCAGATTCAGCATTGATTGATACATGCAAAATGAATTGCGACCAACTATTGCTGTCTTTACGGGCTCTCAATTCACAGATTGGGCCTCGTTTATTATAGCAGCAGTTTCAGCTGAGACCAATGGTAGGTTGGCTCATGAACATGGGATGATCTTTGCCTCAGAAGACAAAGGAAAGAAAGCCTCTTCAGGTAATAATTTCGACAATCGTAATGGAAAAGGGAAGGAAACCCTAGTGGTTAATCTTTCAAAACCCAAAACGACGCCAAATAATCAGGAGTCTTCCAAGCCAAAAGAAGAATACTCTTTTGATGACAGTGATATCCCAGGGATATTCTAATATCTTGTAAAGAGTGGCAAACTCTAGATTCCAGAGCCGAAAAGACCTAATGAGGTGAATCTGACTGACAATCCTAAATATTGTATCTATCATAGATACATAAATCATCCTACCAAGGCTTGCTATGTCTTAAAGAAGAAAATCCAAGAGTTGATAAATGCCAATGCCATCGCTTTAACCAATAATGAGCATACGGTTACAACTAATAAGATTTCTCTTCATTTTGGAGGTTTTCCTCCACAGCAAGTTCCAGATGGGTCCCAATTCCTAAGGCGACAATGAAGATTGTGAATCTCCCGCCTGCTAGAGAGCAAAATAAAGGATTATTGCCTCTCACATTAAAAAATGGTGAAATCATGTGGGTAAATCATGACTTAGTACCTGAAATGGAAGATGAAGGTAAAACTTCAAAATCCAAGAAAGGTAGAAAAGTCAAAACTTGCAATATGATTTCTCATATTGTTACTCCAGATCATGATGATTTGGATCATCTTTGGGATGGCATTCCTTTGCAGGATAGACTGAGGGGTTTGAATATATGTCCTCCAAGTTTGGCTCCTCCTACCAAACTCAAGCTTACTCATCGGCAATGGCTAGCAATGAATAGTGTCCCCTTATACAGGGCACAACAAGTCTTTGCTGCTTATGAGAAAGCACCTGTAGGGATTTTTCCTCTTGTCCCGAATACTCCTACTTCTGTGGTTACAGAGGTTTCTAATCCTCCTTCTCATGTGGCCACACAGGTTTCTATTCCGCCTTCCTCTGTTGAACCATCTATTGAAAGTCCGCTACCCATATACATGTATAGTCAACAATCAGTCCATCTCATGAAAAAGATGGGCTATGACTTTCAAAAAGCGGAAGGCTTGAACTATGATAAAGGAATGCGACTTCCTTTACAAATTCCAAGTCAAAAATCTACTGTTGGATTGGGTTTTGAGGTCCCTCATAAAAATCCTCGTAAGAAGAAGACTAAGGGAAAGAAGAACAAAACCTGTAATATGGTACTTCATTCTCCTGAGTCTGAAGAAGAAACCTTTGCTGGTACGAGATCTGGTAAAGAGTACCACAAAGATTATGAGGGAACTTCTAAAGAAGCAGAGGACGTTGTTGAAACACTTCCAGTTCAACCATCTCCTGTTTCTGTCGAGGCAAGGCCTTCTAAACCATCTGTGGTTGAGAAAGGGAAACAAAAAGTAGTACGCTTTGACGTCCCATTGAAATTTGCTTCAAATCAAGGGGTAGTGATGAAGCCCTACAAGTTCGATATTCTAGCCCAATTAGCTAATACTCCAGCAGACTTTCGATCTTTGAGTTGCTTCATCTTTCTAAAGAAAGTCGTGAAACTTTGAGTGAAGCTTTGCTACAAGCAGACTCATGCTTAGCTCAATTCAAGAGTCCTAACAATATACCAGTATCATGTCCACAATGTCATAGTATGATGGAAGCAATTTCTAATATTACCTTCACACAAGAAGATATGCTATTGAAGCATAATAAACATGACAGACCTCTGTGTTATACAGGGTATATTGAATCTACTGAAATTGACAGGATTTATGTTGATCCTGGGTCTTCTATTAGTATTATTCTTCAGAGTATGCTACGACCCTTGAGGATTCCTACTAGTGATTTGACTTACACTAGTACCACAATAGTTGGTTTCAACTCTGGAAAGAGTAAACCATTAGGAAAGATTCGTCTGAAGATTCAGATAGGTGATCTTCGAACTATGGCGACCTTTTATGTTATCAACTCAGATGTATCTTACAACATCCTTCTTGGAAGACCGCGGATACATGAGCATAACATTGTGCCTTCAACTCTCCACCAATGCTTCATGTACGTAGATTCTCAAGGGATTGTGAAGACTGAATTTGCAGATATCAATCCTTTTAAGGGTGTTGAAGCCTACTTCTCTGACTCAATACTCTATAAACAGGAGCAGGTGAAAGAAATATATGATATAGCTGAAGATCGGTCGCCTGCAGAAGATCAATCTGTCAATGAAGATCCTCCAGAAGATCAACCTTTGAAGATTAAAGTCAAAGGATGAATCCAACTCCAACTTTTCAATGATCAACCTCTGATGATCAAGGTCAAAGGAAGAACTCGACCTTCGTCTGAGGAATCTGTGACAATTCTAGTCAAGAGCCAAGTTCAACATCTCATTATCAAGGTCAAGGGATGTACTTTTCGTACGAACGAGCCAGAACCACTGATCATCAACCTTAGCAAGTCTACGCAGAAGACGGATGACGGTCCGTTAATGATCAATCCAAAGCGTAGTAGTCAACTTGTAAATGATGTAAATATTGATCATTCTGTACTTTCTTATATTAATAAAGATTTCCTTTTGGAGTATATGGCTGTCAAATTTATTGAAAGAATGACTTTATCTGCTGATGATCAAAGTCATCAACATAAAAATGACATAAATACAGAGAAAACCTTATATATTAATCATAAGGGAAATTCCTTTCCTTCTTATGTCGATGTTGGACCTTATGCTCAAAGGTTCTTAAAAACTTCTCCATATCTTCTTCCTGTAGCCTCATCATCACAAGCTTGTGTAACTTATAGACGTCACCAAGAATCTTATTTTGTGATTCCGTCTAATAAGAAAAATAAGCGCCAAATTGTGTTTGGCCTGGCTAAAAATATCCTTGTTACTCAGACAGATGATCTCAAAGAGAAAGATAAAGGAAGAATCCGAATTGACAAATATAGTCAACAATCTCTTAAGATTATCCAGAATATGGGATTTGATTTCAAGACTATGCAAGGTCTTAATCAAGGCAAAGGTAGACGGTTACCATTATGTGGTGATCTATTTTACCAGAAAACGGATCATGGGTTGGGATACAATCTGTCCCACTTGTTTAACGATGATATACAAAAAGAATTTTTTTCCAGTTCTTCACAATCCTCAGATTCTGAAGAAATCCAATTCATCGAATCGGATACATCCCACATGTACAAAGAAGATATAGAAGAATGTTCTTCTAGTTTTTTACAATCCTCATATTCTGGAGGAAACTATTATAATGAATCTGAGTGTGTCTTCTCGATCAACATGGTTCAAACCGATGGTGAATCTGAGCCATTTGAAAATGACCCTTGGGCACAACAAATGGATACTCAGTGGGAGCTTCGTTTTGAACAAAGACAGCCACCTATAGAAGATAAAATCGTCCAGATTGACGTTGGAGACGGAACTACGTCTAAGCCGATATTCATCAGTAAAAACCTTTCTAAAGATGAAAAGGAAGAGTTGGTACAACTGATTAAAGAATATATTAATATTTTTGCATGGGGTTATGAGGATATGCCGGGTCTAGATCCTAAAGTAGCTACTCATAAACTCAATATTCTTCCTAATGCCAAGCCTGAAAAACAACAACAGCGGCATTTTTGACCAGATATGATGGATGCAATTGAAGCAGAAGTCTAAAAGCTGATCACATGTGGCTTTGTTCGTGAAGAACAACACCCAGACTGGGTTGCCAACATTGTTCCTGTTATGAATAAGAACGAAAAAGTCCGAGTTTGCATAGATTTTCGGGATCTTAATACAGCTTGTCCAAAAGAAGAATTTTTACTTCCGATTTGATAGACAATATATGTGGTTTTGAACGCATGTTTTTCATGGACGGATTTTCAGGATACAATAAAATTAAGATGCATCCAGGAGATGAAAAGCATACCGCTTTCCGTACACCCCTTGGGGTTTATTGCTATACGGTTATGCCATTTGGTCTAAAAAATGCCGGTTCTACGTATAAACGGGCTCTGAGCAACATTTTTCAAGAGCATCTACGAACAATAGTTGAATGTTATGTGGATGACATTGCTGTCAAAAGTCGATCAAAAGATGATCATATTCAAGACTTAAAGACAGTATTTGAGTTGATCCGTCAACATCAATTGAAGATGAATCCCACTAAGTCTTTCTTAGGGGTGTCCAGTGGCAAATTTTTGGGATTTGTCATCACTTCTCAACGTATCCATGTTGATCATGATAAAATCAAAGCAATTCTTGAAATGCGTCCTCCACGCAATCTAAAAGAACTCTGTGGCTTCCAAGGTCGTATTGCTTATATCAGGAGATTTATATCCAATCTTTCTGGGAGATGTCAACCTTTCTCCCATTTATTAAAGAAAGGTATATCATTTGTTTGGGATGAAGCATGTCAAAAAGCCTTTAATGACATCAAGCAATACCTTACAAATCCACCTGTCCTGGTACCTCCAGTGGTGGGAAGACCATTTTTGCTCTATGTTCGAGCCTTGGATCATTCACTTGGTGCTCTTCTTGCACAAAAAAGTGATAAAGGTCATGAACAAGAAATTTATTATCTTAGCTGAATAATGGTCGGAGCTGAACACAGGTATACTCCTGTGGAGAAAGAATGTCTAGCCTTGATTTTTGTTGTTCAAAAGATACGACATTATGTGTCAGAACAGACTATTCATGTCATCTCCAGAATAAATTATATTCGGGTATTGATGAAAAAACTGAGCATTCTTAATTCCAGGTTAGCCACATGGGCTATGTTGCTTACTCCTTATGATATAGTTTATGTACCTCAAAAATTAGTGAAGGATCAAGCATTAGCTGATTTCTTAGAAGCTCACCCTATACCTGAAACATCTAAGCTATATGAGGACATTCCAGATGAAGTCATGGATTGCAACATGACTTTGAAGGAGGACATTTGGCAACTATATTTTGATGGAGCATCGCGGGTTGGACCTAAAGACAATATTGTCTCCGGAGTAGGTATCGTTTTGGTCCCTCCTGATAAAATGGTCATATACCGTGCTTATTCTCTTAATGAACCATGCTCCAACAATTTGGCAGAATATAATGCTCTGCTGATTGGTCTCCAAGTAGCAAAACAATTGGAAATTGATAGAAACTTATAGAGATACTCAATTGATTGTTAATCAGGTTAGAGGAACATATGAAGTCAGAAATCCTGACCTTATTCCTTATCATCAAGTGGTAATCGAATTGGTTCTTTCATTCAAAGGATTCTTTATTGAATTCATACCACGTTCTCAAAATTTGGAAGCTGATGCTCTTGCTAGTTTAGCTGCAGACTTAGTTGTTCCAATTAGAAGATAAAATACCATTACTTTGTTGGATCGAGATTTATTCTGTGTAAAGAATAACTTGCATATTGAACAAAGTTATACTACAGAATCAAGTTCTCAACAAAGGGATTGGAGAAGTCCATTCATTGATTATGCGGTCCATGGGATTTTACCTGAAGATCCAAAAGAAGCTGCATCAATCACGAGACGATCATTTTGATTCTACTATGATTCTTCTTTACATATATTATATTGTCGTTCTTATGACGGACTTTTGCTGCGTTGTCTCTCTGAGAGTGAAGCTAAGCAAACACTCCGTGAAGCTCATGATGGTGTCTGCGGTGCTCATCAACCAGGTCCGAAATTACAAGATCGTATTCGAAGAATGGGGTATTATTGGCCTTCTATGATAGCAGATGTTGTGGATTATGCCAGACGGTGTAAAGCATGTCAGATTCATGTTGATTTTATTAACCAACCTTCTGAGTTCTTACATCCTACAACAGCTTCTTGGCCCTTCGAAGCTTGGGGCATGGATATTATTGGTCCGATTAACCCTCCTTCTGTCAAAGGACATCGGTTTATACTGGCTATAACCGATTACTTTTCTAAATGGACGGAAGCGATTCCCCTTATTGAAGTGAAAACATCTAATGTGGTTAGCTTCATCAAACACCATGTTATTTATCGTTTTGGGATTCCCCGAAGGATAATTCATGACAATGGACCCCAATTTGCGAGTCAGGCATTTTATCGATTCTGTGACAAGAATCGGATCCAAAATCTGGCCTCAACGGCTTATAATCCAGCTGCTAATGGTTTGGCCGAAGCTTTCAACAAGACAATTATTAAACTTCTCAAAAAGTTTATTTCTTCTAATAAACGTGATTGGAATGAGAAACTTGGAGAATATTTATGGGCTTACCGAACGACAGTCCGAACTCCTACTGGTTTTACACCATTCCCACTAGTTTACGGATGTGAGGTTGTTCTTCCATTGGAAATCCAGATTCCATCACTTAGAATAGCCATTGCTAATAAGCTAACCACAAAGAATAATGATCGGTTGAGACTTCAAGAACTTGAAGGTCTAGTCAAAAAGCGTCTTCAAGCGCAACAGCACATTGAACTATATCAAGCCCGCATATCTCGAACTTTCAATCGTAAAGTTAAAGAGAGGGTATTTAAAGTCGATGAGCTAGTTCTAGCTGTTCGAAGACCGATGGTGATGACTCATAAGAGCAAAGGAAAACTCCAAACAAAATGGGAAGGTCCTTATGTAGTCGAGACAGTATTCTCCAATGGTGCCTATAGGTTGTCTAAACCTAATGGAGATTTGCTCATGATGCCAATTAATGGCAAATTCTTGAAGAAATATTATGTCTGAATTTCTTCTTTATTTTCCAGCTACCAATGTTTGGTTAAGCTGATTATTTGTCTCCTAAAAGAGAATTTTGATCTTCTGTCTTACCAGCTGATTAAAAAAAAGAGGATTTATTATTTATCATGTTATTATGACCTCTGAATAAATATTAAGTCTACTTCTTTTCCTATCTATCATTGTCCATATGGCCTCTGAATAGATATTAATCTTTTTTTCTTTGAGTTGTTACGATCTGTCACGTTCATATTACCTCTGATAGTATCGTATACTCTAAACATAAAATGAAATTCAATATCTATTATGTCCACATTACCTCTGGATTGATATAATTTATTGAGTTTAGAAGACTTGTCATGTCCATATTACCTCTGATAAGTGTTTTCTATCTCATACCTATTATTTAATTTCAAAATAAATGATAGGGACACAAAACAATTATTTCATTCATTTCTTGTAAACATTACAGAATGAAAAAGATAGAAGATTACAAAAATTCTTTATTTGCCTAAGGCGGAGCAGAGACATCTTCAAGCAATTTTTGTAGCTCTGCTAGACGCTTCTCGCGAGAGCTCAGCACAGTGGCAGTAGCCATAGTCCGTCGAGCTTTCGGAGTACAAATATATATGGAAGAAGTCGGTGAAAGTAGCTATCATCTTATCCTTCGCTTCGTCAAGGGTTTTGATAGTAGCTTCAGCACCGAAGACTTGTTCCTCCAAAATTGAGCTCTGTGTTAAATGCTGGTCTCGAGCTATGATCAACTGCTCCCTCTCCGCCTTCAAGCGAGCCAATTCTGCCGCAACTTCATGAATTCTATTATTTTGTTGATGAATTCTTATATTGAAAGTTTCATAGGCTTCTCTCTGGATATCCAACTGGGGCTTAGCTTAAACCAAAAAAGCTTTTTCTTTGGTGACCTTATTGCTGTACTCTTAGATAGATTCATTGAAAGTAGTCTTCCGAGCGGTGTATTCAGCTGATAAACCGTCATACTCGCTTTGGATGAGACTTTCAATGGTTTCACTTGACAGCCTTTGATATTCTCTAATGGGCTGTTTAAGTCCCTCGACTACCTTCTCTAGCACTGCTGCTCTCTCTGCATCATTGAACATGGCGACATTTCTGATCGTGAGAGCGATGGCAGCTTGCAGACTTTCATAGTTAAGGCCCTTCTTCAGGACCATCTTGATCAGAGCTGTCAGCATTTTGTAGAACATTTCAGTATGAATCTCAACTAAGAGATTCATTTTTGCATTGGAGCTCAGCGTGGCGGCGATGTCTACCAAGTCTCTTTTCTGAAGACTAGGGGCAGATGTTGTTGCTTTGGTAGCAGACTGAGATGGAGTCAATGTTGTCGTTGCTACCATAGCTAACTGATCCCCAGAAGCTTCAGGGACAATGTCTTCAGCACTTTTTACTCCAGCCGTTTCTAGAGTTGAAACTACTTGAGTTTCAGTGGTGGTGATAGTTGCAGGAGGAATGGTAGTTATCGTAGCTGACTCCGGTTCAGACACCGTCTTCTCAGGAACTTGTACTGGATCAGTAGCAATAACAGAGGATGCTATTACAACGTCTCCATCTTCAGTTGATGAGTTGACCATATCCTCATCACCTTCATAGGCTACCGGCTCTTCAAGTAGTTCAGTTATAGTGGGTCCTTCTACAACTGGTTCTTCGTTGAAGTCTGTCAATTCTGCAGCAGATGCTTCTTCATCTATAGTGGGTTCTAATGCAGTTTGTTCTTTTTTTCCGCCTTCAGCAGGATGAGACAATTCTAGCTGAGCCAGCACTTCAGGCTCTTGTTGTATCTCTGTATCTTCTTCTTCTGAAGAAGAACTCTCTTCCTCAAATTCCATGTTTTCTTTATGAATATCTTCTTGAGGAGGAGGAGGAGCCACAGGCTTTGATGCAATGATAACACCTACAAATTAAACAAAATAAGTTAATATACAAAATCATAATACATAATCTTGTATAGATTTTGTGTGATATATATTTACCTGGAGTAGGTACAGGACGTGCCAAGTACGAATCATAGTCCCCAACCCAATCATCATCATCGAAGGCAAGAGCCGGTTCATCTGATGGGAAGAGCTCTCGATCAACAGTATGTGTAGTGGCAGCGTCTTTAGTAACTTGTGTCTTTTGTGGCAAAGACAGATGAAGTGATGAGCTGAGGCATCACGGAGATAGAAACCCCACACCTTCTGTTGATGTTGTCGGTTGAGATGCAGAGGATTCTTCTCCAGGATGAGTCGAAGAAGATGTAATATGTTGTGGCTCCTCGACTGAAGAGTCGCTCGGTGGAGTAGCGGCTCTCTGTCTAGAAGGCCCTTTGACAGTAATTTTCTTCTTCTTCTCTGGGAGGGTCTTCTCTGGAAGGGTAACAGCTGCACCTGATTTCCGTTTCCGGGTTTTTCCAATAATAATAGGTCCCGCAGCTATTTCCCCAACTCCCGTAGGGATTACTTCCAGATACTCATCTGGAACAGCAGTGTCATCGGGTATGTCTGGAAGTACCCTGACTGGCTCTTCAACATTCCCTTCCTTGGGCCATCTAAGACTCCCCTTCATGTTGTAGCCATGGGCGAAGGAGCGGATGGATGCACAAAAGCGAGCATACGTATGAAGTATATGTAGCTCGGTTGTGCTGGTAGCAGTCGATACTCTGAATTTAGCACTGGTACAAGCAGTGCTAAAGTATCTCCAGGCTCTCGTACCATCAATTAGCTTCCCATAATGGTAGAAGCTGGTGCAGGGATTACCAACATGAAGTTGGTCATATCCAAACTGGCGAGCGAACCGACTTGATAGATACGGTTCAAATGTACAGTTGTCTTCATTCCTGTACATCAGATAGGAGGGACTGATGTACATTTGCCATTTGAAAACTAGCACAGGCAATGAAGTCCTCCCTTCGCCTCTATCTTCAAACTGTACACCGAGGCAATCAGCTAGAACTTCTGGCCATGTGCAAAAGAAGTTCCATCCATGAGAATAGTTCAGCACTGCTCGGATATCTGCCTCTGTAGTTGCATTCCATGTGGCTTTATTGAATTTCTGGAGGAAGACCTCCATATTATCTCCAGGGCCCGGTGGCAACAAACTGCAATTATGATGCAGTAGCCAGCCCATCAGATAAGTGTAGGGCATCTCCACCCTTGGGAATTCTTTTCGATGAGGAGCATTGTTGATTAGTTCCTCACCAAAGGTCCGTAAAGCTGCGTTTATTCGACATACCATTGCTGATAGCAGGTTGAGTCTGACCTTGAACACCAAACGTACTGCCGGCCACAATACGTTTCGGTAAATTCTGTCAACTGTGTTAATTCCTGGCATGACCCATCTCCGTAGCCACAGAGACAGAAAGCTTGCCAGCAAGGCTCTCTTGAGATCTTCTGACTGCCATGCCTCAGGTAGCTCAAGGTTTCAGTCCCCGCAGGGATATCTCCGGTCTTTTTGGACAGATACTAGTCTGGAGACTTATGTGACATCATTAAACTATTAATCAAATCTAAAGGGATTATTGAACAAGGGTTGATGGTTGGAGCCTTGTTTTCTTGAAATCTCCCCTTCTCGTTCTTGGGTATTCTATTCTCATTGTATAATCGATAAGTTGTCCATTTATTAATATATGCCAAGTGCGACCCACTGTCATACATAGTGGTGCAAATTAGGTAATGGCACATCAGTTCTTGGTAGACCTCAACCCATTGAGGATTTTTCTTTCTGATTTTTGCTAGTTCCCGGTTGGAAGGAACATACTCTTCATAGGGAGCTTCACCCATCGGCAGTTTAGAGATGAATTACATCTCGTACAGGGCAAGACCCATCTCACCTAGTGGGGTTGCAAAAGTTCCTGTTGAACTCATATACAACTCCATCAGAGCCAAGAACAAGTTACTGTTCATCTGTATACCCTGGCTTGTAGAGGCTACCGCTTCATAAAGGCCGATGGCCTCCAGGTCTGTCTTGAAGTTCTTCATGATCCAGGCACTAAGCTGAATCCAGTTCTGGTTATAAGGAGTCAGCCACCCTGGTAGCCTAGGGTTGGCCTGAGGATATAATACTGCAGCACTTATGAACTTGTTAATGAACATTGGGGCCTGCACCGGCTAAATCAGAGGTGAATCTTCGCTCGGTGTGAATCCAGGCAATAGACCAAAAAATTGGACAACACCACCACTAGGAGCACTGATGTGGTAGCCCATTTCATTGGCTCTATCCCTCTTAAAAATGATTTTGCCCGGCCAACCATGACTGTTGGTAGTCAGGTTCTATAGCATCTGTCGAGGATGGGTAGTGTAGACAAATACAGATAGGGGATAAACTCTAGCCATGTCTGGGAGGTACATTGCCCTCCCTCCAAACATGAACACCCAAGTCTCCTTCTTGGGGTGTGTTTTTGACTAGAAATCTATAGCATCCCCGAACATGAAGGCTGGCTTCAAAAATTGTTGATCATCTAGTGATACCAACAATTCTCTATTTATCATGGACAACAGCATTCTGTCCCCCTGTGCAGCTATTAGCTGTTGTCTCCCTTTAGGGTATTCGGGATTTGATTGAGGGAACTTCACATGGGACAAATTCTCTAAATAATTCGAGCCCACCATACCAGCTGTCGAGCCGAATATTTCTGCAAGCGGATGAATTTGCAAGTCCACTGCCAAAAGGAAAAGAAAAAATCAAGTTAGTAAAAATCAAATTTGAATTTTTACGCAGATGACTTAGTCTAAATTTTACACATAAAATTGAAGACTCTATACTAGAGAGCTTGACTATGCAAAACTTTACGCTTATAAGCAAAAATTAAGTTTTTAAAGTGTAAAAGTTCTTTGTTTTACGCAAAGTCTTTCACTTGTGAATTTTATGCCGGCTCGTATTGACGTGAGCATTTTTTGAATTTTATGCTGGCACATATTGATGTGAGCGTATTGTGAATTTTACGCTGGCACGTATTGACGAGAGTGTATTTTAAATTTTATGCTGGCACATATTGATGTGAGCGTATTGTGAATTTTACGCTGGTACGTATTGACGTGAGCGTATTTTGATTTTTACGCTTGCACGTATTGACGTGTGCGTATTTTGATTTTTACGCTGGCACATATTAATGTGAGCGTATTTTGATTTTTTTACGCTGACACGTATAACGTGAGCGTATTTAGTTATTTCTATTTCTACACTGACACGTATAAACGTGGGCGTGAAGTTTAAAGTTCGAGTCTTCTTCTCTGGCGAACTCACGGCCGAAGTTAGGTAGTATTCTACCTTTCATGGTCGGAGCCACAGCAGGGTTGCTCTGTCGGGGTGCCACAGATGAGGGGATGTTGGTTTCCGTGCGATCAGTCGTCGACGAAGCGACGGCGGGCTTCTTGCCCTTGCTGCCGACGACGGTTTTGCTCTTGGGGGCCATCGATTCAAAGTGAGAGAGGAAGAGAAGAAAGAGAGCAAAGAAGTTCGGGATTGCAAAGGACAAGTAAAGTTCTCTCTGTACTCGTAAAGCTCTATTTATAGAGAATTCTTGAAATCGGTTCAAATTCCCAAAATTTACGCTGACTGTTGGATATCTCTACTTTTACGCGGACTGTTGAGTATCCGGAACTCTACGCAGATGACCGTTGGGTATCCCGAATTTTATGCAGACTGTTGAATATCCCGAATTTTACGCTTCTGTTCAAAGTATTTCAAATTTTGAAAATATTTGAAAACTTTGTAGGGGGTCTTGTAGGAGCGTAAAAAGTACTTAATAGACCGAGTCAAAGAAGTTGAGAGCTTTACGCAAGAGTCAGACTCAGATTTTTCGCAAAGAGCTAACAAAGTCAAACTCTACGCGAGCTACTTTATGCGAGAGCCATCCTCGAAGCCTTTACGCGAGGGATAGGCTGTAAGATCATGCATTTAATGCGCGTGATACTATTCTGACATAATCATTTTCTGACATTGGACAGCACAAAAATAAAAAAGATTTGATTTACACCAAACCCAACACTTGTCGTTTAGTGTGCAGATGGGCTACTTTACGCTCAAGAGATTGCTTCTTTTACGCACGAAAGCTATTCGAGCTTTTTACGCTCAAGGCTATTGTACACGTAAAGTCTATTTGAGCTAATTTTACGCTCAAGGCTGTTTTTCAACCACTTTACGCGTAAAGTCTATTTTGGGCTATTTTTACGCCCAGTCTGCTACTTTACGCAGGAAGCCTATTTTGGGTCATTTTTACGCCCGATCTTTTCTGGCCACATGAGAACGTGGTCTGCTTACGTGGCTTTCATGCCACACTTATCGAGGAACGTGTGTACATGCTCTCCCCATTTTGTTGAAGTAGTGGGACACGTGTCACCATGCGTAGAAATTAAAACTCTACGTGGGACACGTGTCATCACGCATAAAGGTTGATTCTCATCGTGGGTGACAGTTACTAAACTTTGTTGCTTTTTACGCACAGAAGGTCTAGTCTATAAATAGACTTATTTTTTTTAACACAGAGATAATGAAGCGATCAAGAGAGATACAGGAGAGGAGATTCTGAGAAAACTCATACTTTCAGAGTGATATTCTCAGAAGCATTTCTTCAACTTTTTCTCAAGAACAGGGTGAAGCAAAGCAGGAAAGCATTCGACTATGCTATTAGTGTCGTTGCTCGATACCTTTTTGGTGACTTAGTTCTTCCGATTATTCATCTTCTTCAAGCATTTTTCTTCATCATCATCGTATGGTCCAAGGAATAAAGTGATCGCTCTCAGATCAGACTTCCATAGTAATACTTTCCAGAAACAATTTATACTTTTGTACATTTTCTAGTTTTCTTTCAAAAGCCAATTTTAGGTATTTTGTTAAGTGAAACAGAGTGAGGGTTCATTGTGTTGGTACGAGCTTCCGTATTCAGCTATCTATCGGTAGGAGTGGTTCGTGTGTTGGTGCATATATAATTTAGATTGTGTCTAGTTTAGTGACTCGCATTGAGGTATGGGTTGTTCGAGTCATGGATATGACTTGTACCATTAATGGACAGAGAAGACTGCTAGTAGACATATGGGAGAGCCGCTTTAGACTGTATAGTCTATGTTGGAGACTACGGAGTTATGAGCCTCATAGTTTCATAGTTGTCTGTTTGGCTTGTAGCTCATAGTTCATAGCATCGGCTCGTGGTCCGACACCGGCCTGTAATTTGGTGCTATATCCTTATTACCTACCCATACACCTAACGTCATTTTCAATATGCATTCACATAGTAAGGTGAGATGTTGTGCTTATCCCGAACCATAGCATGGGACAATGTCTTGTCACATAATAGTAGGCCATACCTTGTCCTTATTTGGTTGTGGGTATGGTTTATTATTTCGATGATGAGACAGTGGACCGTGGGGTGTTCAGAATATTCATTCAGTTTATGTTATGACATAGTATAGTGTTTTATCGCGAAATAGTGTGCCACCTCTTGTCCTTGTTTGGTTGTAGGGGTGGTTTGCTACTTCGATAATGGGATACTGGATCGTGTTGTGATCCGAGCTATTTATTTTATGTTTGTATTTATTCAGTTCATATTATGGCATGTTCCTTCTGTATCTTGTTACATCTCTCTGAGGACCTGGTGATCTCTTCAGGTTATTGTGGACTTATATATAGATAGATGAATGGTATATTTGTGTCTTCATGCTTCAGGTACTACTTGTAGTATTATTTCATCATTCTTTCGTGTTTTATATATTTCATAATCATCATATACTTTTCTTATTAGCCTAGCTTTGCAAACTTCTTTTTGTTTTTGAGTTTGCTCGAATATGTGTATTATAGGTGGCCGACTATATTACATATGATTCATTCTTGCTTTATTTACTTATATGTGGATTGAGATATAGTTCTGATAGAATAGGTTTAGTTCACTTCTTCAGCGTAGTACATCTAGCGTAAGTCCATTAAATTGGGAACTTATTCTAGATCGTATTAGCTGGCATACTTGCGTTCCTAGTCCTATGTACTTTGGGACTAGGCGTGACATATTTTTGTGGTGCACATGCAGGTCGAGATTAAATAGTTTTGGTTACATTACTGTACCGAACGAGCATGCAATATAATAGTGCATTAGAATCTCAATCCACAACTGCCATTGAATTTGTTTTGATTTCTCTTGTCACCCTTGAACCTTGTGTTTGTAATCGAATATACTTCTCATGATCTCCTTGTATCGAATTCTTGTAGTTTCCTGTTTCGAAAAGACGAACATCTGCGCTTGATGAACTATTTCAATTATATTGTGTGGTCGAAATAAGAAGGATAGAATATTTCAGGGGATGATCGTCTAAAGGCGATAAGGGTAGAGATAGACACCTATACTAGATGAACCAAGTAGGTAAAAATAGTATTCTTCTGTTGTAGAAATTATACTTAGAGGATATAGGAACCTATGCTTGATAGGACTAGGTAAATAGCTAAGATGGGTTAAACTTTATAGATATCCTCCTAAGATGGAAGTTAGAATATAGTACATCTTAGGATTTGACCCTAACAAGAGACCCTAAGATTACTAGACTAATCTATGCTACCCTTTGCCTAAGATATAACCTTGAATAAAAGTACTAGAGGGATTTTTATCGAGTGCTAATATCATAATGATAGGTGAACTACAAGTATTAGATAGAGTATGAAGATTTAAGTTAGGCTAGACGACTATCTCTATATATGGTAAGACTAGCCTTGAAACTATCTATAAAAGACAAGGACTATAAGATTGACCAATGAGTGTGTGTATCTATTCAGCTCAGCCTCGACCCTTGCCTAGCAGATAGGTGCAAAATTGTTAGGTGTACTTGTAAGAATTGTATAACATGTTGACAGTTAGAAGGAGTAGAGTATTGTCTTCCTTTTATCTTGTTGAAGAACAAACCTATATAAAAATAGTGTTGAATTAGTAATAATATTTCTTATAAGTCATTGACTAATAGCACCATGTCGACTCCTTAGAAAGCCTTAATTTCATTCAACAATACCCAAGTTTTGTATTCTTCTAGGGAATTGTATCGTACTAGAACGTCTCACTAGTAGGAACATGACCTTGACCTCGTCGCTTAAGTGAGGATGGATCTAGAACTAAGGGTACCTTAGTTCCTGGTAGATTATGTGAACTTTCTAGAAATTGTGTTTGATAAGTTTCTTTTATATTATATTTTATGTTTTAATTTTGAGGATAGTATGGAAGACCAATCAGACGACCAAGAGTACATCTTCAGTAGATGGTCGCCTTATACTAGACAAAGGAGCTCCCGACTTGTCACTTTTGCGGCAAGAACAGATATGTTCAGAAGGATTGCAAAAAGTAGTTAGGACGGTGCTATCGATTGTTTGTTATTATTATTACTGTGTTGTTATATTATGATATGCCTAATTTCGAGGACGAAGTTTCCTAAGGTAGGTAGATTGTAAGCCCCATAAATTTTTAGAGTTATTTTTAAAATTTATTTTTACTATTTTAATTAATACAGTTATTAATAGATATTTTTTCCATTATTATTTTGACTATTAAATGTCCTTTTCCGTAGCTTTGATTTTTGGAGCACAAAAATACCAATCTCTAGGAACATCCTTCATGTGTTTTGACCTAGACAAGTTTATCTTTATTTTGACATATCAAAACACATGCAAACATGTTCCCTTGCGTTCTATTTTCATCGCACAACTTTTGGGGTCAACTTAGACCAATTTGCTATCTACAGTAAATCTTGACCCAACATTCAACTTAATTTCGGAACTCGACATCGATCCAACATAAATGATCCAATATATAATTTTGACCTATTTTGAGCATACTACACACATGCCAATGGTGTCCCACTCAATTGAGTTCCTATATACTATTTATTTTCAAATGACACATGAGACCCATTTATAGTCTTTTTGGTGTTCAATTTAATTCGAATAATTGTTTGGACCAAAATCTAGCCTACCCAACCTAGTAGAGCATATCTATGGTTGCCAAAATCATTAAACCCATGCATCTTTGGCTCACTAACCCAACTTGCCATATTAGTTGATTGGTTGATCAAATCTCCACCAAATCAATCAAAACCTCCTCCATATTAATTCTAACTTATATGAGGCCAAAACCTTATATATTAAACTCCTAAAAACATCCACCCCTACTCCCCAGCTTGCAAATCCCGAAACTGCTTTCAGCCTTTGCCGTCGGAGACACCTTGTGGTGTAACAGCTATTTTGACCCCTTTCTAACCTCTCGTGATGCTCCACAAATATTTTTTGCGAAGCTAACGCGACCCTCTACAATCTTATTAAACCATCACACATAAACAACCCCTTCTATTAAAGTAAAATAGTCATACAAGTCAGCCAATTCTAGTAGCACAATTATGTACGAACCAGCAGGTTGATCATCTTCTTTGATGGATTTTATCTACTTTTTCTTAACTATTTCTCCTGAAACCAAAAATAATAGATATCCCTACGTGTCTACTTTGATATCCAATTGCTAGCTCATGCCGTTCTACTCCGTTTGCCCGTGGCATCCATTGCACTAAAGTTGGTCCAGATTTGACCAATTTTGGTGCGAGGATCCTTTCGACGACTTCTAAACCCATTTGATCCTGACCAAATCATTGGCAATGTCTATAACATCACTTTTAGTCATATATTAATATTTCTTATTTATATTTGTAAGTATTTTATGTGTTTGTGACATCATTTCCATAATACTAGTTTTTCGGACACCGAAAAGTCTACAATTACGCAACTACTTGATCTCTAAACTTCATAAGAGTTTAATATGATTTAAATCTGATTAATTGAGATGGCAAAATATTTTTCTATAATTTATTTTGATTATTTCCAGAATATATATTTTCTATATTTTATGCCGATTCGCTTTCCAAATCGGAACCCCGTATGACATAGTTGTGTGATTTTGGAACTAGTTTGTGTTGGACTTATTTTTCATAAAATATTTATATATAAATATATTCAGAAATTAATTTTTATTTTTTCAGAAATAAAAGTATATATTTTGGGAAATTAAATATTATTTTTCTAAAATAACATGGTAAAATATATAGTAGCATTGATGGTATATTTGGTTAAGTGTTATTTATGGTTGTTGACTAGTTGTACCTATATGTAGTATGTGATCCTTGTTGTGTAATTTTAACATCAATTTCTATATTTCTCAAATTAATTAGATTTATTTTAGGATTTAAATATATTAGTTTTATATTTATTTGGTTTTGATTTAATTGACAAGTTGGTATATCAAGCCAACAAGTTGATGTATTTAGTCAAAAAATATTTTTCTATAAATATTATGATTAAATATTATTAATAAATATCTTTAAGAAATTTTCAAGAATTTATAATTACAATTAGTCCATACAAATACTACTTTTATCTAATAGCATGATTACATGTGTATGTAGAATAGCTAGAATATGTATATATATTTACTTGTTTATATATATATATATATATATATATATATATATATATATATATATATACTAACTTCAATCCCTATCTATACGTTGGCTGCATGTAATCCTCCAGTCAGTGTCCTCAAACAACTTGAAGTTATGCTTTCTCGTTTCTTTTGGGGAACGCGTGACGGAGTGGTTAAGCACTCTTGGATCGGTTGGAAGTCTATGGCTAGGCCCTAGAAGGAAGCCGGATTGGGAGTTCGAAAGCTTGGAAGAATCTTTGGACGCTTTTACAACTAAGCTGTGGTGGAAGTTCAAAACGCAAGATAGCTTATGGACCAAGTTTTTTCGAGCTAAGTACTGCTCGCATCAACAATCGGATTTTTGTTACTCCAAACTCGCAAGCATCAAGAACTTGAAAGAGAATCCTTCTGGGAAGGGAAAAAGTTAGTAGTTTTATTACACATCAGTCTATGGACGACAAAGATATTTGGCGCTGGTCTCCCTCATCCTTAGGAATTTTCAGAATTACTTCGGCGTGGCAGAACACTCGAACTCCTACAACAATGCGTCCGCATTTCAAGCACATTTGTAATTCATGTTTCCCCCTGAAATGGTCGGTGTTGCTTTGGCGCATTCTACTAGGCAAAATTCCCACCGATGATAATGTGCAACGACTAGGGTTATAGTTGGCATCAAAATGCCATTGCTGCGTTATTCCTGCAAAAGAATCAATCGCTCATTTGTTTGGAGATGGGGATCTATCTATTAGAGTTTAGGAGAAGATGGAGCTGGCGTTCAATGTCAGACGTAGATCGAGGACACTCCTGGGTAGATTCAAGCTATGGTGGACAAAGAAAATATACATCTCAAAGAGATAGTGGTAGGCGCAGTTTGCTGGGTGATATGGAAAAATCGAAACAAGTGGTGCTACAAAGAATATACCTATAATCTCGATCAATTGTTTTATGAAGTTAGGAGGCAGATCCTTAAGGCTCAAGCTCGATGTCGGCAATCCCTTTTACTACCGGACTTGTTGCAGTAGTTAACCTCTTTATTTTGATTGTACTCAAGATGTGCTTTTAGCTTCAAGCTTAATAAAGTTCCTGTTCCAAATATATATATATATATATATATATATATATATATATATATATATATATATATATATATATATATATATATATATATATATTATATATATATATATATATATGTATATAAAAAAATAAAATAAATATATATATATATATATATATTAAATATATAGATATATATATTTTATATATATTATATATATATATATATATATATATATATATATATATATATATATATATATATATATATATATATATATATAATATATATATATATATATATATATATATATATATATATATATATATATATATATATATATTATATATATATATATATATATATTTATATATATACACACATACACATATATATATATATATATATAAATATATATGAGATAGTGGACCATGTGGTGGTTCACTATATTGATTTAGTTTGTATTATGGCATGGGATAGTGTCTTGTCGCGGAATAGTGTGCCACCTCTTGTTCTTCTTTGGTTGTAGGAGTGGTTTGCTACTTCGATGATGTAACACTGGACCGTGTTATGATCTGAGCTATTTATTTCATGCTTGTATTTATTCAGTTCATATTATGGCATGTTCCTTTTGTATCTTGTTACGTCTATATGAGGACCTGGTGATCTCTCCAGGTTATTGCGGAGTACTTATAGATAAATAAATATATGATATATTTGTGTCTTCATGCTTCAAGTACTGCTTGTAGTATTATTTAATCATTCTTCTGTGTTTTTATATTTTTTATCATCATATACTCTGCTTATTAGCCTAGCTTTGCAAACTTATTTTTGTTCTCGGGTTTGCTCGAACATATGTATTATAGGGGGGGTGACTATATTACATATCATTCATTCTTGCTTTATTTACTTATATGTGGATTTAGATATAATTATGATAGCAAAGGTTTAGTATACTTCTTCAGCGTAGTACATCTAGCGTAAGTCCAATAAATTGGGAACTTATTCTGGATCATATTGTTAGTCCCGGGGCTTGATCAAAGATGGTGAAACAGATGCAACAGAGATCTACAATGATACAATAAAACCAAATAACCCGATTACAATATGAAGGAGGGAAATAGAGAAGAGAAGATCTCTCGTTCTTTCTTGCAAACGTGTTACAATTGGGACAGAACGAGTTACAATAATCTAGAGAAAGATGAGATGAAGAATAGTTGCTGGGTTGTCAAAACACCGTTGCTCAAAGCAAGATTCGCCCCACACGAATTTCTTCCAGGAACCAGCAAGTTTAAGAACTCGTGGAACGCTCGAAGTCACCTCTGTTCTGACTCCTCGGATGGACTTCCAATGGCGGCAAGAGCTCCTCTCTCTCTCTCTCTCCTTTTCTGACTTATAATTTTCATAGTCCCCACAAAGGAGGCCAGAAGAGAGTATATATAGAGAGAGGATGGAAACCCTAGCCGCCTCTTCAGTTATGGAAAGATTGAATCAAATCCCAAAAAGATAGCAACGAGATTAATTCAAATCCCACAAAGATTGCAACAAAATTAATTCAAATCCCACAAAAAGTGGATCTGAATTAATCGCATTGAATCAGTCTTTCCACAACTGACTTGTAGTCTGCACAGTCAGCGGAGCCCTCCATGCGGCAGCAGCAGCAGCAGCCTGTCCGCATGAGCCTCATGGCCTCATGGCCGCATGGACCGCATGGGCCACATGAGCCACATGGACCGTATGGACCGCATGAGCTGCATGAGCCTCATGGCCGCATGGACCGCATGAGCCGCATGAGCCGCAAGGGCCGCATGGACCGCATGGACCGCATGAGCCGCATGGCCGTATGAGCCGTATGGCCGCATGAGCCGCATGAGCCGCGTGGCCGCATGAGCCGCGTGGCCGTATAACCGCATGGCCGCATGAGGCCGCATATGAGCCGCATGCCACATAAGACCGCATGGCCGCATATGAGCCGTATATGAGTCGTATGACTGGTGACGTGCTAAGTGCAAAGTGCACCAACAAAATGCCACAATACGCCTCATGAGCCCGAGTCCGAGTCCGAGTCGCTAAGCCCCTTTGGGGCTTAGCTCCAAATGGAATTAATCCAAGAGAATGACAAAAGCATTAATGCTTAATCCTTGGAGCCTTATTCTTACCTCCTTAGTAAAATCACCCACATGGTTCCCTCCTTAGGGTCACCACCCCATGTGCATCTCTCAACAACACAACCAAGTATATATGTTTAGATAACTCATGGTGCATTTCCGATGTGGGACTAAAATTTTACAAGGCATGTTGAGAGAAAGCTCTCTCCATGTAAAGAAAGCACCAACAATCCCTCACATATCACAACATATATATGTGTCCAGGGTTGAGCGTTCCCCACAGTAACTGTCCATTTAGCATTAGGTTAGATGTCGCTGACGACTTGAATCTTCCCGCATGGGTTAACAATGTGATACAAGAATGGACTACGCCTTGAATTCTGCACCACAATTGTAATTCTTTCCACTCACAAAGTGTAGTTACGTGTGCTTCTGGCTGCACATTAAAGGCCCTGTGCCAGCCTGGTTTCAGTGTATAATTTTGGGCATCTACAAGTTTACCCTCAAGAGACGGCCTGATATCTCTTTCCATACACTATAGGTGAGTTCTTTATTAAAGAAATATGGCATGAAGCCTTGCGCTTCCTTGCGGTGCTACGCCGCTATGACATGGCCTGAAGCCGAGGCATTACCCCTACCTGGGAACCTCATCATAGTGTCATACTACTGTAGCATGAGGTCTCAGCCTCTTTGTAGTGCCAATCTACTCAGCATGAAGCCTAAGGCTTCCTTGCGGTGTTACGCCGTAACGACATGGCTTGCAATGCCGAGGCTTTACCCCTTCCTGCGTACCTTATTGTGGTGTTATACCACTGTAACATGGGGCCATCCTCCCCTTTGTAGTGCTGTCTACAACTCTTTAATTACGTCATACAGCATTAGGCTACCTGCCTATTTGCGGTGCTACGCCGCTATGACTTAGCTTGTAAAGCCGAGGCATTATCCCAGACCTGGGAACCTCATGGTGGAGTCACCCCACTGTAGCATGGAGTTTCACTCCTTGTAGTGCTGCTCTATCGTGCTTCCTGTAAAGCACACCAGGCATTCACTCTGCCTGAGAACTCATTAAGGTGTTTAAGCCAACCTTCCACAGGATCTGTTTTTTTCGCAGAAAATACATAGTAGACAACAGTGGTTATGGGTCCGTATTCCTTCCATGTTCCAGAGAACAAGTACCCTCTATTACCTGATTGTTTCCCAGTCAGTGATCCTCCTTTGAACCAAAAGTTAGATGCCTAGTAGATTTCTCTTTGAACTAATAGCATAAAACTTTATGGTAGGATTACAAAGACACACTATCAGAATGCCTTCAAGCCCATTTTACAAGCTGTGTCATCGACCAACTGGCGCTTGAGGCCCTTTGTGAACGGATCTGCCAGGTTCTCTGACTCCGAACATCAATCACTGC
This sequence comes from Iris pallida, assembly GCA_029216955.1. Lineage (NCBI taxonomy): Eukaryota > Viridiplantae > Streptophyta > Magnoliopsida > Asparagales > Iridaceae > Iris > Iris pallida. Next base: position 2,481,543 of record JANAVB010032820.1, read on the forward strand.
AATTACACCTCTTTTAATAAGATCGTATACTGCCTTGTGCTTCAACCACACAGTCCTCTTCTTCCCGTTGAAGAGGTCATTTGATGCCACCGCCGCAGTCGCCTGGTTGTCACAGTATATCGGTATCGTCGGTATCTAAGCCCCAACCACTGGAAGATCATACATGAGCTCCCGAAGCCATTCTGCTTCATCTGCTGCAGTTTCAAGTGCATAGAATTCAGATTCCATGGAGGAACGAGAGAGTATAGTCTGCTTCTTCGACTTCCACGATAAAGCAGCTCCACCCAAGGAAAAGACATATCCACCTGTGGATCTCTCGCTTTCCACCTCTGAACACCAGCTAGCATCACTGAAGCCTTCCACTACTGTCGGATACCCATTGTAGTGTAGTGCATATGTCTGAGTCTTCTTAAGATATCTCATCACCCGCTTCACAGCTTTCCAGTGCTCAACTCCTGGGTTGCTTATGAACCGACTCAGCATTCCCACGACGAAAGCTATGTCAGGCCTTGTGGCAGTGGTTGCGTACATCAAACTTCCGATAATGCTAGAATACTCCAGCTGCCTGACGCTTTTCCTCGAGTTTGGCTTCAGCTTCTGATCACACCTGTATGGCGTATCGATCCCTGGAAGATCCTTATACCCATAGCGTATGAGCATCTTCTCAACGTAGTGAGATTGTGACAGCGCTACTCCAGTGTCTGTCCGGATGATCTTTATGCCCAAGATGACATCTGCATCCCCCAGGTCCTTCATACTGAACTTGGTTGAGAGGAACTTCTTTATCTCTGTAACATAGCCTATATCCGTACCTAGGATTAGCATGTCGTCCACGTACAGACAAACGATGACTCCTCTTCCATCAGCGAACTTTGTGTAAACACATTTGTCCGTCTCGCTGACTCTGTAGCCATTTGACCTAATAACTTTGTCAAACTTCTCATGCCACATCTTGGGAGCTTGCTTCAAACCATACAATGATTTCACCAACTTGCAGACTTTGTCTTCAAGACCTTTGATGACAAATCCATCTAGCTGTTGCAAGTAAATCTCTTCGGTCAGCTCCCCATTCAGGAATGCTGTCTTTACATCCGTCTAATGTATCACCAACTTATGTATAGCTGCTAGAGCGATTAACATCCTGATGGTGGTCATCCGAGCTACTGGAGCGTACGTGTCAAAGTAGTCTATCCCCTGTTTCTGAGAAAATCCCTCGGCGACCAGCCTGGCCTTGAACTTGTCAATAGTTCCATCTGCCTTCATCTTCTTCTTGAAGATCCATTTACATCCGATGGGCTTTTCTCCTTCAGGTAGATCTACCAACACCCATGTGTTATTGGAGGTGATAGAGTCAAACTCGTCATTTACTGCCTCCTTCCAGAAGATAGCATCTATGGTCTTCATCGCCTCATCATAGGTAAGCGGATCTGCTTCCACATAATAGGTGACAAAGTCATCTTCGAAGTCTTTCGGTCTCCTCGCTCGCTTAGTTGACGGCTCGACAAGTTCTGGTACAAGAGTTGTTTCATCAACAACAGCTTATTCTTGGACTACTGGCTCATATAAGATTTCAGTCCCATTTGTACCTACATTATTTTTCGGAATGTCCGAAAGAACAATATTTTTGTCTTTTGCAAACTTGTCTTCAAAGTATTCAGCATCGCGAGATTCGATGATATGATTTGACTCAATATCAAGAAATTTCCTAGCATTACTCTTCTCGGCATACCCCAAGAAGATCGCCTTCGTAGTCCTTGTCCCCAACTTCTAAATCTTCAGATCTTGGAGCTTCACATACGCCAGACACCCCCACACTCGAATGACATTCAAGTTTGGTCTGACTTTGAACCAGAGTTCATGAGGAGTTACGTCCGAAGTCGCATATGGCACTCTATTCAGAATAAAAGTGGCCGTTAATGCAGCTTCTCCCCAGTAGCATTTTGGAAGACCTGCAGTAAGCAGTATAGAATTCATCATTTCTGTTAATGTTCGGTTATTCCTCTCTGCTACTCAGTTGGATTGAGGAGAATATGGAGCAGTAGTCTCGCATATGATTCCATGTTCTTTGTAGAACGATGCAAATTCGTGAGACCTGTACTCCCCACCTCGATCACTTCTTAACCTCTTAAGTTGTTGTCCAGTCTGCCGTTCAGCTTCGGCCCTGAACTCTTTGAACTTCTCGAAGGCTTCGTCTTTAAACTTGAGCAAGTAGACGAACGCGTATTTTGAGAAGTCGTCGATGAAGGTTATAAAATACTTCATCCCGGCCTTCGTGGAGAAATGTTTGAAGTCACAGATATCGGAGTGCACCAACTCCAGAAGATCTGTGCTTCGATTGACCCGATGAAAGGGTTTCCTAGTGATCTTCGTCTGACCACACACTTCACACTTCTCCACCTTACCCCCACATTTGGAGATAAGTCCTAGACTAGACATTTTGTTAACTCTTTTACAATTAACATGTCCTAGTCTATTATGCCACAACTCAAGAGAATAATCAAAAAATGCAACTGCATTAATGTCATCAAACTGGTTGACAAGCTGAACTTTAAATATTTCTTCGGTTTGATAAGCCTTCCCGAAGTATGTTTCCTTCTTGGACATTACCATCTGACCAGCATTGATGTCCATCCTCAGGTCTGCGATGCAGAGCAGGCTTCCAGAGATCAGGTTCTTGGCAGTCACCGGAACATGCTTCAGACCTTGAAGCGTCAGAGTGTTCCCAGAAGTGAGTTTCAGCTCCACAGTCTCGATCTCCAGAACTTCAGCTTGGGCCTGGTTCGCCATGACAACCTTCTCAGATATTGGCTGGTACGTGACGAACCATTCCTTGCCAGAACAGACATGGCAAGTCGCACCAGTGTCTATCCACCAGTCAGAGTCAACCCCCACAGTTGTGACCTGTACGATCATAGCAACAACGTTAGAAACCAATAAAACCTTACTAGGCTAACCTTTCTCTGATTGTTTAGGCTTGGATCTGCATTCACTCTTGTAGTGGCCTTTCTTGCCACAATTGTAACAAGTCACGTGGGACTTAGTCTTCTGTTGCTTGAATGAAGGACCCTTCACTTTTAGATTAGTGAAGTCCTTCTTCTTGGGATGAGAAGCCGCCTGCTTTCCCTTGGGATCTCTCGTCTGCACTAGATTGGCTTTAGCCAACTGTTTGGACAGAGTGTCCACCTTCGATTGGGAACGCATCTCGTCCTCAACATGGATCTCTTGAAGTAGATCTCCCAAGCTAATGTCTAGCTTCTTTCTGAGCATTCTTGCATAGAAGGTACTCCATCTAGCAGGAAGTTTTGAGACGATCCCTTCAATGACAAACTTGTCGGGAAGGGGCATCTCTTCGTCTTCCAGTTTCTGACGTAGCTTCAGAAATTCCTTCACCTGTGGCAACATGGACTTTTCGTCCTCAAAGAGCAATTTGTGATATTTTTCAACCACAAACATCTGGCTCCTGTTCTTGTCTTCTTCATACAGTTTTTTACAGACTCCCATATGTCTCTGGTAAGTTCCTTCTTCGAGTAGGATTCTGCCAGGGAATCCTCCATAGCATTCAGGATGAGAAGCCTGCAGATGCTATTTTCCCTTCTCCATTTGGCCTAGAGTTTGGTAGCCGCATTGATTGCGGCAGTAGATCCAGTGTCTGGAACAGAAGGTTCTTCCTCTAACAGAACATGATCAACGTCTTTTAGTTGAAGAGTTAGATAAACCTTTCTCTTCCAGACTTGATAATGCTCTCCATCGAACTTTTCCAACTTGCAGTAGTCCGATTGGACGAGCGAAGCATTAATGTTTTCCATCTATAAGGATCTTGCTTTGAGATTGTTAGTCCCGGGGCTTGATCAAAGATGGTAAAACAGATGCAACAGAGATCTACAATGATACAACAAAACCAAATAACCCGATTACAATATGAAGGAGGGAAATAGAGAAGAGAAGATCTCTCGTTCTTTCTTGTAAACGTATTGCAATTGGGACAGAACGAGTTACAATAATCTAGAGAAAGATGAGATAAAGAACAGTTTCTGGGGTGTCAAAACACCGTTGCTCAAAGCAAGATTCGTCCCACACGAATTCCTTCCAGGAACCAGCAAGTTTAAGAACTTGTGGAACGCTCGAAGTCACCTCTGTTCTGACTCCTCGGATGGACTTCCAATGGCGGCAAGAGCTCCTCTCTCCCTCTCTCATTTTCTGACTTATAATTTTCGTAGTCCCCAGAAAGGAGGCCAGAAGAGAGTATATATAGAGAGAGGATAGAAACCCTAGCCGCCTCTTCAGTTATGGAAAGATTGAATCAAATCCCCAAAAGATAGCAACAAGATTAATTCAAATCCCACAAAGATTGCAACGAAATTAATTCAAATCCCACAAAAAGTGGATCTGAATTAATCACATTGAATCAGTCTTTCCATAACTGACTTGTAGTTTGCACAGTCAGCAGAGCCCTCCATGCGGCAGCAGCAGCAGCAACCTGGCCGCATGAGCCTCATGGCCGTATGGACCGCATGGGCCGTATGAGCCTCATGGCCTCATGGCCGTATGGACCGCATGGGCCGTATGAGCCGCATGGATTGCATGGACCGCATGAGCGGTATGAGCCTCATGGCCGCATGGACTGCATGAGCCGCATGAGCCGCATGGGCCGCATGGACCGCATGGCCGCATGGACCGCATGGACCGCTTGTGTCGTATGGCCGCATGAGCCGCATGGGCCGTGTGGAGTCCGACATGGGCCACGTGGGCCGCGTGCTAAGTGCAAAGTGTGCCACCAAAACACCATATTATGCCTCATTAGCCCGAGTCTGAGTCTGAGTCGCTAAGCCCCTTTGGGGCTTAGCTCCAAATGGAATTAATCCAAGAGAATGACAAAAGCATTAATGCTTAATCCTTGGAGCCTTATTCTTACCTCCTTAGTAAAATCACCCACATGGTTCCCTCCTTAGGGTCACCATCCCATGTGCATCTCTCAACAACACAACCAAGTATATATGTTGAGATAACTCATGGTGCATTTCCGATGTGGGACTAAAATTTTACAAGGCATGTTGAGAGCAAGCTCTCTCCATGTAAAGAAAGCACCAACACATATTAGCTGGTATGCTTGCATTACTAGTCCTATGTACTTTAGGACTGGGCATGACAAGCTGGGCTTTATTGACGGCTTTAATAAAATAGAAGAATGTACTCAATAATCTCTTACAAGGCAAGTTTCATAGGATTTGAGGATGATTTCGTTAGAGAATTTTTGAGGACCCATTATCTATGACGTATCCAAGATTCTTGAATACAGATAATAGTTCTAAGTAGAAGCATCCTCCTTGATGACCTTGCTTCTTTACTTATCATGCTTATTCGTCTTAGCCTTCACCTTCGGTGCTTCGGTTAAGAGTGACATTCTCACCAGAGAATTCGCATATGTGTTCAGCTTCAGCTTAGTATTCAGGTTGTTAATCAAGTTCTCCTTCAACCTAGCATTCAGGTTGTTCAATAGGTTCTTCTTCAACCTAGCATTCAGGTTGTTCAGCGGGTTCTTCTTCAGGGATAGCATCACCGAACGCATATTATTGGAGTAGATAATCCTCCTAAAATTAGCCCAGCTCAAACATAATACTTTTTTAAGAATTTGTCACTGATAGGCATCATCAATAAGTCTCTATTAGGCTTTACTAGCCTATAGGCTCCATTCGATTACAGTAATCCGACAATAAAAGGTTCTTCCCGTTTAGCTAAGAATTTTCCTGCACTTTTATGAGTCATCACCATAGGTCTTCTTACTGATAGAACTAGGTTTCTGACTTGAAAACTCGTTCCTTCACTTTTTTGTTGAAAGCTTTGGAAATATGGACTTGATATAACTCAATACGCTGTTGAATCATGAGCCACTTCTCATTGAGTACTTCCAATTCTTGTAATCGTAGATAATCATTATCTTTAGTTGTCAATTCAGTGGATAAGATAATTTGGAGAGACTAAATTAGGATCTACTGAGGAAGAACTGCTTTACTTCTATAGACCAAGAAAAATAGTGTTATACCAGTTGGTGTTGGTACTGTAGTACGATACACCATAGACATTCACCATGTTTTTCATTCCAGTCACGTTTATAAAGGAAATAAACTTTTTAAGCAACTTGATAATAGTCTTGTTGACAGCTTCGGCTAATCCATTAGCTGTAGGATTGTAAGCTATAGAAGCTATATTTTGAATTCGATTCTTCTCACAAAATCAAAAAAAATTATTACTCACAAATTAAGGGCCATTGTCATGGACGATCCTCTGGGTCTCTCGAAAGCGATAAATAACGTGATGTTTGATAAAATTGATTACATGAAGTCTTCACTTCAACAAGTGGTATGACTTCCACCCATTTGGAAAAGTAATCGATCATTGCTAAGATAAACCGATGTCCTCTGGATGAAGGGGGACTGATTGGTCCTATAACATCCATTCTCCAAGCTTCAAATGGCCATGATGCTGCCATCGGGTGTAAGAACTCCGAAGGTTGATGTATAAAGTCTGCATGAATTTGACATTCTTTACACTTTCTTGCATAGTTTATGGCATCAGCTACCATTGTGGGCGAGTAATAACCCAAAAGTTTTAATCGATCCTATAATTTTAGACCTGGCTGGTGAGCACCACAAGTACTGTCGTGAGTTCACGGAGTGCCTATTTAACCTTTTCATCTGATAAACTTCATAGAAGGAGTCTATCATGTGACCTTCGATATAATATCTTAGTCGCAGTACCATAGAAGAATCGAAGAGATTGCCCTTTTATAAAGACATCTTCCTTTGGGTCATCGAGAATGATTACGTAAACAGCATAGTCTATAAATGGGAATCTCCAGTCTTTTAATCAACATTCACTATGGCTGAGTAGCTTTGGTTAACATCTAAGTTGTTCTTTATACAAAACAACTCTCAACAAATTACTACAATCAATTTTTGTATATTGACTAGAGTAGCAAGTGATGCTACTAGACCAGCCAAAGCGTCCGCATCTGTATTCTCTAATCGAGGTATGTATTTGATAAAGAATCCAGAAAAGAGGTAACTATCACAAGAGTTGCTCGATAATAAGGAATAAGATCTTCATGTCGGACCTCATATTCTTTCCGAACTTGACTAACTGCCAGCTTGGAATACCATAACCTTCCAGATAGTCTACCCCCAGCCGTTTAGCTAACTAGAGTCCAATAAAAAAAGTATTATACTCTACAACATTATTGGAACATGGCCCCATAAGAGAATAGGTGCAATGGATAACAAGATTATCAAGGGATATCAACATACCCCCACTCCTGTTATGATGTCGCCTTTGGAACCTATTCTTGATGCTTCATCGAAGAACATTCTCCAAACAGACTCTTCCATCGTGGTGTTAGACTCAAACACTTCATCAAGAATTTCATATAGAGCTTAGAGGTTTTTGATATCATATGAGCATCCAGAATGTCAGCCAATGCTTGGCCTTTGACTGCTTTTTATGGTATAAACACCATATCATAAGGAGACAACAATGTTCTCAAGTAGCAAGGTGATAATTTAGTGCACTCGGTTTAGTCATAAGAACCCTAAGTGGATTAACTCGAGATATAATATGAATAATATGTCAAGTTACTTACTGATGCGTGATTGCAAAAACTAGAGCAAGACACTCTTTCTTAACAGGATAATGTCTGTGTTCTGTACCGACCATCATGCGACTCAAGTAATAGATAGCCCGTTCGTGGCCTTCATTACTATTCTGAGCTAACAATGCAACAAGACAATGTTTCATTGTACGAACATACAACAAGAAGGGTTTGCCTTCCCCTTGAGCTACCAAATATTTGGAGATTGGTAAGATATTTCTTGATGTCATAAAACGCTTGTTAACACTTCAAATTCTAGATAAAAGCAACTCCTTTCTTCATCAACTGGGTGAAGGGTTGGCATCATCCATAAAGATTAGAGATAAACCTCCGGCGGTAAACCAATCTTTCCTGTAAACTACGTAACTCTTTGAGATTTTTTGGAGGTTGCATCTCCAAGATGGATTTGACCTTGTTGGGACCTATATGTATTCCCTTTGAGCTTATAACAAAGCCGAAGAATTTTCCACTACACTCCCAAAAAGGACTTCATTGGGTTTATCTTGAGTTGACCGCAATATCGTCTACATAGCATTCCATCGCTTTCGCAAATATTCGCAAAATATTATGCCCATAGCGTGCTGATACGTAGCTCCGACATTCTTTAAACCAAATGGCATCATCATATAACAGTATACCCCCGACGATGTTCATAATGATGTATGCTTCTCATTATCTAGAAATATTTTGTTTGATTGTAGTCAAAAAATTCATCTATAAAAGACATACATTCGAAGTCATAAGTGTTGTCAATCATAAAATCTGTGATTGGAAGAGGGAATTTATCTTTTGGATAAGCCGTATTAAGATTTCGATAATCAATACAGACTCAAATCTTTCCATTCTTCTTTTGGATCGGAACAATATTAGCAACCCAGTCAGGATGTTGTTCTTCACGAATAAAGTAACTGGATATAAGCTCATTGACTTTAGTTTTGATTGCTCCCATGACATCAGGACAAAATCGTCGTTGTTGTTGCTTCACTGGTTTAGCATTTGGAAGAATATTAAGACGATGCATCGCAACCTGAGGGTCGAGGCTAGGCATATCTTTATAGCTCCATACGAAAATATTAATATATTGCTTTATAAGTCGTATAAGAGATTGTTTGACTTCTTCATAAAGATTTTTGCTAATTAAGATCGGTTTAGGAGATTCTAAATCACCCAAATTGACTTTTATAACTTGGCCTTTAGTAGGTGGTTCTCACCGCTCGAACTCTATTTTCTATTGTGATCTGAGTTGCTGAGCGCAGGGATCCATCTGAAAAGGTTATGCGGGTTGTTCTTCTTCTTCAATCTGGTCCATTGACACCATATCGACTGATAACACTTATTTAAGGACCTCTCTAAGACCACTATATGAATCCCAGACTAAAGAATTAGAGGAATTAGATTGTGTCTCACTATCTACTTTCGAACATTCAGGAGTTGTAGGAGGAGTAAGATAACCTAATCCACAATCGTTACGATGATAACAATCCTCAGGTTTTACTTTTTTAGAAATAAGTTGTACTGTCAAACGCGGGCCTTTGTCGAAGTTAAGGCCCTCTTGACTATTTACGTCATTGCCCATTCTTTGAATGATATTCTGAGATTGAGGAGTATAACGATAAGGTTGTATTTTACCGTTATCAGGTTCTAGGTCTTCAGCTAAAGACTCCTTATGAACTTCAGCCCAGCTAAATATGATTGGTGTATCATCGTTTTGCCTGGCTGGAGCTTCAAAATATGAATCCTTGTATGGATGACATGGGGTATTATTTCTAGAACACACATATATGGGCATCGATAGCTTCGTATCTTTTATAAGTGAACATAAAGAATCCATAAACTTTTGAATATGCCTAGCAACACTAGAATAATCAAAAGCAAAACCTTTTTTATTAGGCATATACATGATTTCTTCTTCTGGAATAACATCCTCAGGAAGTTTGATACAAGGAGACTTATTTACAACATTTTCTCTCGCTACTACAATGACACAAGTTAGATTGATCGCCAAGGGCTCCTCATGCTGGACTGGACATTTGCCATGACGTAGATGAATCATCAATGGATCTTCTTTCCTTGTTGACTGCAGATCTATCACCAAAGGTAGTTCTCTTTTCGTAGACCGCAGGTCAATCATCAAAGGCGGTTCTAATTTTGTCTTAACAATGCATTCTCGGTGTAAACCCACTAAATTTTTAGAAATTTTATTATTATAAATTATAGTATTTTTCTAAATTATTAAACAACTTTGTATTAAAAGTATGATTTTTACTAATATTAAAAATGGCGAGTAGTTGCTACATTGTATACATATAGTGGGAATTTGTACAAGATTATGTATTAAAATACTTTAGAGTTAATTTTGATTTTTTAAGAATTTGTAAGATTTTTATTTGATATATATATAACTCGTAAGAAATTGAATTTCGCGCGAGTCACCTAAAGCCAAAATCCTCCGCCCGACTCGGCGCAGGAAAATCCCACAATTTGTTGGATTCAAATACGGTCGAATTCTTTTATTTTTTGTGTAATCTCAATATGGTTCTCCACAAGATTTCTCCAAAACCTAGTTTAAATCTAGATCGAAATTGGTTTAAAATAGGATTTAAATTCGTGGTTATATAAGGGCTATCGGTCGAAACTTTTGAGGAAATCCATTAAATTCACCTTGTAAAATTTAACCTTCAATCCTAGAGCATCCCTCTATTCCCTGTGCACCTGTCGAGCCTCCTGCCAATGTCGGTGATTGCTGGAGAACCCCCAAAGACCCACCGGGAACAGAGCTTCAGTCTGTTTCAGTCGACAACCGGGTACCCCCCTTCCGACTCATTTATCTTGGTGAATACTCGATTAAATTTCAATCTACAAAAAATATGTGTAGTCAACCTATACATCTTCTAATCCCAGCAATTAGATTTATATAAAACCTGTTAAAACTTGAGCAAAATTGACCCAAAGATCGTCGAAAACTTGTTCAAAAATAGGGCAAAAACTAGTCCAAACACCCTACTTGGAAGGCCAACCCTGGTCGATACAAGGAGAGACCTAGAAAACTAATTAAAGAAAGTTTTAGACAACGTATAGGGCTTCGTAACCCTTTTTGTAGATTCAAATTTTATCGACTATGCGTCGAGAAGACAGATTCCCAAAACCCAGAAAAACAGTTTTTAAAGTAATAAATTTTGAGAATTTTTTACCTATACGATATTCGCCCTGACAAATCGGGCGACATTATCGCGAACTGAAAGCGTCAAAAGGTCCGTATAAACTTCGCTGACTTGTGGGATTCGATGGAACTCGATTTCGTTATGTGTGTGCGACGAAATCAAGGCGTATCGGTCGAGATACCCTGTATCGACTCTTTTTCAAACTAGCCCACAACTTCGTACACGTTCGTCACCTCAGGACAAAACTTGTGCTACTGGACTTGTATCATTTTTATGGTCTTGTGAGCCAAGTTTGGTTCGATTATGAGAAGGTCGTCCGGAACACTATTTTGGCGGCCCCACGACCCGATCCAACGAACGAAATTATGCACAGCTCACCAAAATCCTAATTTGGTCGTACGGTTGAGTTCGTATTGTCAAACCAGATCCATAGATATATCGTTTGATGACTTTAGAGATCGTAGGTATTGGCACGCTTTTTGGTACAAAGTAGGTCCAACAGCGGACACCGATTTACCCTAAAATTATAATTTTGCCTGTGTCCAGAATTGGACTTATGGGTAAGAGATCTTAGACATTTTTCTTATACCAGGAACGTTCATGATGTTTATTTTAGCATCCGAGGACGTTTACATGAGTTGACTTTCATTGCTCTTTGATTCTAACGATCTGAGTTACTGGACATAGTTGTTTCCTGCACACCACCTCTAAGCAAGATACTTTGCCACTATTTACTGTTCATGTACTGTTATTTTATCATCTTATTTAATTTTATTTATTTATTATCTACGTATTTCTATCACACTGTGCGTCCGAGTCATACTTGGTGCGATCCAAGTACGATCGACTATATTAGTCGTTTTATTACTTTTATTTATTTTTCTGCATAATGACTTAGTACTAGATGACTACCCCATTAATGTGAGGTATTGGTATATCTCCTATGGCCTTGACACTTGTGTTTCCACGAGTTGTGAGTCACATATAGGACATAAACTCCCGTAGTCGGCTAGCCGTCGATACGTCTGAGACGTACGATGGTTAGGATATAACTGCTAATAGAATTTTCATGATTAATAGACTTGGAAGTTGTTAGATTTTCATGTGCCGTAGAGATGAAATAGATAGGCATGGGATAGGAAGAACAGTTCCTTAACATATGGGCCACGTATGAACTTATCCATTGTAACCTGTGAGCTCTGCCGAAGATGCAGATAAGATTACCCCTACTGTTACTGATTTTCTTTGACATTAGTAGAGCGTTACGGACGTAGGCCTCTAGTGCCCAATTGGAAACTATGCCAATCTCACTATAGCTATAGTGCCCATGCGTTGAAGGTTTGTTCTTAACTTCATATTCACAGTAGATTGATTAGGCACCCTGTTGCATTCATTCCTTTATTTATTACACAGTTCATATGACTTATTTTTTCTGTATCTTGTTATGTCCATATGAGGACATGGTGATCTCTCCAGGCTTAAACGACCATGATTTCCCTTAGGAGTATGACTCTGTACTGGATCCTTCATACTCAGTTGATGAGGTCTCACCTACCGAGATCTAGTTGTTTTGTTTAGTAGTCATGACAGTGTTACATCTTAGTGGACATCTTTTATTTTATTTTATTTTATTTTATTTTAGGAGGTCGGACTCTAGTTATCTCAGACTATTTTTCTTAGCTATTTGGTAGTGGATTTGTCTCTATCCGGCTATATATTCTTTGGACTCTTTTATTTTATTTATCTGGACTATTGTATCTATTCTTGTATTCTGTGGATGAGATATAGATTATCTGTGACTGCCTGTGGTTTAGTTATTTACAGCTTATATATATGTACGCGGATTCCATATATTGGAGTATTCTTCATATGCATGCAACTAGCATGTTTCGTATGCGTAGTCCTACGTATTTATGGGCTGGACTTTACATGTTTTTATGCTGGCCCGTGTAGGTCAACAAAAGTATTATTTGGTTACATTACAGTACCAAGCAAGCCTGCATTTAGGAATATGAATAGTATCTCAACCACAACTTATTTACCATCTACCTCCTTTGACTTCAATTTTCGAACTCTCATTTGATTGCTTGAACTGTCTCTTGCTTGATTATTTTCTAACATATCCTTACTGTTGTGCCAGCAAAATGCACCTTCGAAGCAGACGAGTTTCCACCCTTGTTATCACATCTGGTGATTCAACCACTCAAGAGCAGTAGGCCCCTCCACAAATGTAATGGCCCGTCCCGCTTAGTCCAATCGGAGGAATCAAAACGCCAACGGCGTTGCACTTAGCCATTCCACGGCTTGCTCGAAGTCCCGCTCGTTCGAGGCGACTCCTCGTTCAGGTGGGTGGCTTCGGTGAACTTGCCTCAGCTTGGCCTTCATACTAATAAAATAAAAGTTTTTAACTGCATAAGTTGGCTTGATAATAAAAGAGACAAATGCACATAACGAAGGAAATAATCCCATCGTGGTTCGCATTAAGTTAGAATATGAAAAGGTTCCACGTTGGCTTAGAATCACTGCATAGTGTGCTTTCAAATTTGATACTCGGTCCTTCATCCTGTGGCTTGGGTGAAACGAATGTTGGTTTATGTTGCCACAAAGCTATGAACTTAGTATAAGTCATAGGCGTCGCACGTATAATTGCTTGGTAAAGCATACACGGTCCTACTGTCCAATGCTTAGTATAGCAGAATTGTCCCACAGTCCCAACGTATATTTCCACGTGCAAGGCTTGGCATAGCCTTTGCTCATCCCACGGGTTAAGTTATTGCACGATTGAGATAAACAAAGTTATACCACGGGCGGTTGAAGTCATAGAAAGCACTGTCCTACGATTTCTGCAGTAGTTATAACCATAAGTTCCCACGGTCTCAAGGACCGTCATATAGAATATGACTCGGGTGGTAGTGTCGCACATGACAGAGCTGATTTAAGGCACGAAACACGGTCGTTTCGATGATAAGTATGCCACGGTCTATGGCACATAATAGACACGTATGGTTCAAGTTAAGTAGGAAGGCTATACAATAGTCGTTTCCTGGGTTTCAAAGAAAGGAAAGTTCATGCGACCATTTGTCGCCGAGGTGGTTCCACGTTTGTGAGTCTCCAAAGATGCACGTTTTACATAGTATGGTTCCAATGCACGTTTTGCAAAGTATGAGGCGGTCCCTTATTTGGGAGTCTCATGGTTCCTATGTGCGCTTGCTAAGTATGGTTTAAGTCGTAACATAAATTAGGACATGCATTTACGTGAGTCAAGATGTTCTCATAGGTGCGTGGTCATGGACAACTTGTGTACAAGGAGTTTTTCTTCGACTGGTATTATATCGAGGCGCCGTGGGCCAAATCGACCTAGGGAGAAGACATTATAGCAGCACTGGATTTTAACGTTTCAGGGTTGTCGGAGGCTTTCCTTGGGGCTAGCTACCTTGCATTGAAAGACCCGCCATCTATCCGAGCTATGTCCACAATGGCTTTTTATGCCAGTGGCCTTTCATATAGATAAGTTGGTGTGCTAAGTGGCAATCTGCATGCACGGTATCGGTCGAATCAAAGAAAGTACAAGCATGGCACAAATTGAGTTAAGAAGGTGTGCATGGTTGCAACACCATTATGGAGCCTAAGATTTGGCTATAGCAAACACACGTGCTTCAGCACGAATGTGGCGTCGTGCTTGAGTCGTCAACACAAGTTTAACAAGTCGGGATTGAGTCATCTCAACTAAAGTCAGGAAGGGCCATAAGGCAAAGTTTGGTTAAGTCATATTGAATTGTGAGGCACGGCTTCGATATTTGAACCACGGACCAAGTCGATGATACAAAACATGTTGCGTCCCAAAGTATGAGTCGAAAAGGTAAGTACGAGTTGATACATTGATGTTGCAAGCACGAGAATGGTCCAGAGACACGGTGATGGCCTAGAGACACAAAATAGGCCAGGTGTCCATGTCCGAAAACTGATCCTAAGGCAAGATTAGGAAGACAACCGAAAGGATATGTTGCACAAACTAAATAAACGTGTTGGTTTTGTATAGTTGGGCGAGGAACTCACTCCACCAGTATGGTTGTGTACTGAAATCACATAGTTTTCATGTGCAGGCACAGGTAGAAGCTCGTTCGACACGAAACTCGCTTGGATGCGTCGAGGCACGGAGTTCCTTGGCATTTTCGAGACGTGCGGTCGCATGGAGTCTGGGCTTATATGGGGACATAATATATGAACATCGCCTTCTGAAGCATCCGCTAGCTGGCTCGTCAAATTATATTGAGAGATGAAAGAGATCTGAGTGATTGTAATCAAAGAAAAAAGTGAGCTTGAGTGATCGTAATCTTGGCTTTGCACCTTTGTAAGTCTTATTTCAATATAAATAAAGGACTGGATTTTGTTCGTACACTCATGTTGCCTTCATTATTCAACTTTTCTGCTTGGGACTTCTATGCGACGACCCTGTCGCAAGTTGTTGTAATCGGCCTATGGAACCCGCCTTGTGTGAGCGCAACCTAGTCTCACGCGGCATCTCGCCTTAGCGAGGACGATCGCTCCTCTGGGAGCGGAGCACGTCATAATGGTATCAGTGTACGGCTTTACGTCCTTGGACTCTCGATTGAATTCTTTAACTCTGATGTTGTCTTCAAAATCATTTCTGTAATCGATGTTGTTGGCGCGCTCTCTCTCAATAATCTGCGGATGTTCCACACAATAAGTCAATATATTTTGAAAAATCTCATGAAGGTAAATTTGATTGAACAAGATGGTTTCACGTAAGGTACGGTTGGCTAAGTCAGGCTGGGCATATACACCAAGATTGACGTTCACCTTAGCAAAGTCTATACGGGATTCAAATTATTTCGGATGAAATAAGTTTGACTCGATTCATAGAATGGGATGACTAATCATAAAGATGCCATCGAACAGTGTTATCATTAATGTGATATAGATAAAATGTGCTTAGATTTTGAGGAATGGTTCAAACAAAAATTCGAAGTAATCGGTTGTGATTTAAAACTTATTTCAAGGATTTGTCGAATGACTTCATCCCTGAGTGGTGTATGGGATAGCCTCGGAGATGTTGATCGATTGATGATGCGGGATGCCAACGAGTCTATCAGCAAGCATCGTCGTATACAAAGCCTTAGACTGAGTGCATTTAAGTATATTGTATTGATTCGAACGAACTAGAAACGGCGGGATTGGGATTGCGTAAGTATGAAATGCAAAAATAGTTGAGTAGGTAAATAGAATCAAAAAAAGTTAAGGTATAACAAACGGATGACTCGGTCGAGGAATCGATACGAATCATATATGAAAAGTTAGCACGATTGGATGATAATGTGCATAAAAATATCGATTGGAAGGTACGTGAATTACGCTAGGTATTAAAGAAAAAATTGCTCGATGACTAAGATAGACACATGAACAAATTGATCATGTAACTAGTTCGAGGGATAATGATTGGATTTGATCTTGAATGTCGAGGAGATTATGGTATATCCAATTCGGATGGTACCATCAGTTGCACAATTCGAAGTTCGTTGCAGAGGAAGATCATCGAGTTACGTATATCATTGATGGTATTGGGGCGTATCAATGATTGATATGCGATAACCCGAGGGTACTCTGATTCGGGGAATGATCATCATATAAAATATTATTGTTTCGATGGATGCTATACTTGGTATTTTGATATAAATGAATGTTTGGATGAAAATAATTATTTTGATGGTTTCGATGATAACCACAACGTTGACATTCTTGTCTTATGTAGCACAACTCTAGTCTCGCATATGCGTCATGCTGGATTAAGGCGATCATTATGTGGGAGCGCTGGCATGGTTATTCATGTCCAGCGTGAATGATCGAACTTGCGGAAGATCATGGCATGGCAATTTGATTGTTTCAACTTGTGGTTTGATGCAAAGGTGAATTTGAGGATGGTTCGAACTTATAATTAGCGATTAAGTAAGTTTGAGGATTGAATAGATCCAATCTGCGTATCAAGAATGAATTAGTCTAGACTCAAACCAAGAGTTACGCTCCGATGAGGACGATTATCCTGTAAAAGCATTGGCATGGTGATTACATGTATCCAGCATGGATAATCGAACTTGTGGGAGATTAGGGCATGACATATTGCTATGCTAGATGACCTTATGATCGAATACGTAAATTGTGTGGAACGACTTAGGAAATATGCTATGGTGATTATAGTTTAGTAATAAATCGTGTCGTAGTATACTTGACTTGGTTATAATGGATAAGTAGATTATATCGAACATGTTTGAAGAGATAGACTATGTAAATTGCTAGTTTGGACATACGATAGTGATATGCAGAGGATTTGGTTGAGCAAGAACTTACAGTAGGATGGACTGAATGACTTGGACCCTTGGAATTGAAAGTTGTGAATACGAATAGAAGAAATCTATGCTCAAAGTTTAGAAATCGGAGTGATATGAGCTTGGTTAGAATGTCCCATACTATCAACTTTGGTTTGACCTTAGAATTGGGGTCAGTATTGATATTATTGTTTGGGAACTATGATTCCAATACTGACGTTGAATTTAGCCTTAAGAGATGGCATAGCGGTTAGACATGACATCCCTGTTTCGAGAAGTAGAATCGGTATGATTGATTTCAGGATTGATAGGATGAATCAAATATATGGAACTGGATTCACTATCACGAGGCTTTGTTGAAATGTGTGTATTTCGGAGACTCCTTAAATATGTGCACGATCCAACTTAGTGATACATTGAATTCAGATAAGACGAAAGGAACGGAAAGGTGTCGAGGATTTTGAGATCATGAGTTCTAAAAGAAAATATTGATGGTAGTCCGATCGTTAGATTCGAAATAAAGTGAATGTTGATTGATCGGGTGTTTTACCTTAGAAGTTTCCCATATGTACGACGAGTATAAGTTACTGCAAATTTAAGATATAGTTGTTCGATATAAAAAATGACTAAAGCACGAGCGTGGCTAGCATTGAAGAAACGCATAGGAGGAGTGTATGCGATAAGCATTAAATGTTGAATCAAGTGATAAGTCGATGAGTGTGTACTTAGTAAGTTTTGAGGACAAATTTTTTTCTGAGTGGTGTATAATGTAATGCTCTGTCCTGCTCATTCCAATCGGAGGAATCAAAATGCCAACGGTGTTGGACTTAGCCATGCATCGGCTTGCTCAAAGTCCCGCTCAATAGAGGCGACTCCTCGCTCAGTGGGTGGCTTCGGTAAACTTGCCTCAGCTTGGCCTTCACACTAATAAAACGAAAGTTTTTAACTTTACAATTAGGCTTGATAATAAAAGAGACAAATCCACACAGCTAAGAGAATAATTCCATCTTGGGTCAGATTGAGTTAGAATATAGAAATGTCCCACGTTGGCTTAGAATCATTGCACGACGTGCTTTCAAAATTGACACTCGGTCCTTCATCCCGTGGCTTGGATGAAAGGAATGTTGGTTTATGTTGCCACAAAGCTATAAACTTAGTATAAGTCATAGGCGTCGAACTTATAATTGCTTGGTAAAGCATGCACGGTCCCACTGTCCAATGCTTGTTATAGCATAATTGTCCCACAGTCCCAACGTACGTTTCCATGGCCAAGTCTTGGCATAGCCTTTGCTCATCCCACGTGTTAAGTTATTGCATGATTGAGATAGGCAAAGTTATGCCACGGGCGGTCGAAGTCATAGCAAGCACTATTCCACGATTTATGCAGTTGTTGTAACCGTAAGTTACCACGGTCTCAAGGTCCATCATATAGAGTATGACTCGGATGGTAGTTTCGTACAGGACACAGTTGATTTAAGACACGAAATATAGTCATTTTGATGATAAGTATGCCATGGTCTATGTCACTTAATAGACACATATGGTTCAAGTTAAGTAGGAAGGCTATACAATAGTCGTTTCCTAGGTTTCAAAGAATGAAAAGTTTATGCGACCGTTTGTCGTCGAGGTGGTCCTTCGTTTACGAGTCTCCAAAGATGTACATTTTGTATAGTATGGTTCCAATGCACGTTTTGTAAAGTATGAGCCGATCCCTCGTTTGGGTGTCTCATGGTTCCTATATGCGTTTGCTAAGTATAGGTTCGAGTCGTACCACAAATTAGGTCATGCACTGACGTGAGTCTAGAATTTATCGACTGGTATTACGTCGGGGCGTCGGGGGCTAGATCGACCTAGGGGAAGACGTTATAACAATGCTGGATTGTACCGTGCCAGGGTAGTCGAGGGCTTTCCTTAGGGCTAGCTACCTTGTATTCAAGGACCTTCTGTCTATCCGAGCTATATCCACGATGGCTTGTCATTCTGTAAACCCCCTAAAATTCTACTACATTTTTTTAAAAATTTTGTATTTATTTTGTACTTCGCATACGAGTTCGCATGATGTATTTACGTATCGTGCGAGATTTGCGTTTCGTAATTTTTCGACAAGTGCGAATATGTGTCGAGGTACATATGTTAGAAAAATATTTTTATTATAAATTTATTTTTATAGGAAAGTACATGTTCAAATAAATGTGATAATTATTTTTTTATTTGGTATAAAGGAGTTGTTTTATTCGTCATTTAAAAATAATTAGTGATTTGGAAAATTTTGGTTTATATAAAATATATTTTAGATATTTACAAAATTTAAAATTTGTATAGTAATATATTTGTTATTTATAAAAAGCTATTTCTTTATTTAATATTTAAGTAATTATCTTGAATTTCGAAATTAATTAATGTAATATTTTAATATTTATGAAAAAGATATTTAAATGTTTGTTTTATTTAATATTTGATTAAATATGGCAATTTAAATTGGAAAAAATTTTATTGACTTTATTTAAAATATTTTAAATTAAGTATAGAATTTATTTAGATTGTATTTGATTTGGATTGAATTATTTTAAATCAATTTGAATTAATAGATGATTTATCTAATTGGGATTTAAATCCTTCCAATCCCTATCCAACTGGAATTCCCACCTCCTATAAAAGGAGAGGTACTCCTCCAGAAATTTTCCATCCAACAATATTGTGCATCGTGTCGGTGATCACACGTTCTTATTCCAGCAATTTTACAGTTATCCACGTCGTGCCGGACATCCTGGACACGACGACTCAATCCTAAATCTAACTCCTGCTACTCTGCCGACGACTCCGCAATCATCATAGCCACCACGGCTTATTCGCTCAGCCTCGGTCCGTACCCCCAGCATCCCGCTGCCCTTATCCCATCTGCATCCAACCCCGGTCATCTTCATCACCATCTCTACGACGTATCACCGCACCACCACCACCGTCATCGGCATCCCCAAAAACTACCCCTTTCCTCCGGTCATCATCGTCTTCACCGTACACACCACAACCATCAACATGTCAACCACCACTGGCTCCTCCACCTTGGTCGGAGCCGAACACTAGCCACCACCAGTCCCAACTCCTGTCGGCTCCAGCCCCGACCTTCCCAACGCCCGAATCGCCAACACCGACCGCCGCCACACACAAAACCGTCATCGGGAGAGAAAGGGAGAGAGAAGCTAACCTATCGTCCGCCGCTAACGAGACTCCGCCGCCGACGTTGGGCCTCGTGTCACGACCCGCACCCTAGAGTAAGGGCACGAGAAGTGGGTACGTCCAGCCTACGCCGCAGTGTCGGCGGTAGAACGTTGTCCTAGGTCAATCATCTAACAATATAAAGGTACCTGTACAGTATATACTCTCCGAATGGAGGTGACATAACAAAATACAATCTCAATCACATCTAGGGTAGAAGAATGAAAGATAGATAGATAGACAGTAACTCAAAGAGAACAGTAGCATAGATGAAATAGGTCTAAGTGTCTATGATAACATAACATCCAGAATGTCAACCCAAAATACAAATAAGTCTAAGAGTCTATACATCTCAATATCTCAAAATACAACTCAGAATATGGGACAAAATGATAATATAAAAAAGACTGACTAGCTAAACTAGCCTAGACTACTGGGGCAACATCATCAGCTGCAGGTGGATCCTGCTGAGGGTCCACAACATAAGTGTCATCTAGTCCTGCTCCATAATAGGTAGACACCAGGGCCTCATCCTCATCCTCTGTAATATTTTCAACAGGTCCAGTCAGGACAGGAACGAGCATAATACATCTCACGCAGTGCATAGTATGATAGGAAATATAAAGCATGCAATAGAGTAAAATACAGGAAATACTGAAAAGAAATATACGCTGTAAAAGAGATAGATGTAAAAGAAATATCTACTGTATATAGAGAACTGTAAGTGTCTAGTAATATAGAGTACAAATATAGACATGTGAATGGCATAGGAGATTCATGACTACAGCTAAGAGTGTTCATGACTACAGCTACTGGGGTAATATCCACATGACTATTTCCACTCTTCCATCCCCAATCAATACACAAGGATCCGTTCAAGTTATGTTAAGATTCGTGATAAGCCCATAAATGGGTGATTCATGAGAGGCTCTATGAACATGAGAGTATATGAGTCACAAGCGATTCGTGAATCTATAAAAGCATAGAGATACATGATGATTCGTGAAAAGCACAAACATACTGTATCTGATGCTCCCGAGGGGGATAACATCTCATGAAAAGATCCATATAGTACCAATCTGTGATAACAATCGTGTCAGCATCAAGTAAAGTAATCTAGAGCAAGAATATAAATCCTGGCAAGTATGAAACGGTCAGAGAATGTACTCGCCTGATAACTGAATGTCTGAAGAGGATATACTGTCTGAGGAGAGGTGTATGGCTCCTAATCAGAGCAATACAAGTCATAATGTATCCACAATGGTAAAAATAGAGTATACAATGCATACTACATGATTCTAGGTCAATCTGGTCAAAAGTCAACTCTTGGTCAACTCAACAGTCAAACTAGGTCACAGAAAGTCAAACTAAGTCAAATAAGGTCAAACAAGGTCAAACTAGTCAAGTTATCTAGGGTTTAGTCAATCAATGGTCAGACTAGTCAAATACTAGTCAATATGGTCAAGCTAGGTCAAGTCTAGGTCAATCTAGACTATCTAAGGTACTACACCACAAGGTTAAGGTATAACCAATACCTATACAAGTATACCACATATAAATACATATATATATAATACCAACCTTAATCCTATATTCAAGCTAATCCCATATTCCAATCTCAAGTCATGACTCGACTCTAAGTATCTAACTTAACCCCATACATATCTTAATCTACATATGTCTTTCCACAAAACCCAAGTCACAATAATATACTCATATATAGGTCAAACCTAAACCAACTAGTTAATAGCCTAGGGTTTAGTCAAATCTTAGTCAACAAGTCCTTCTATGTTCATCCAAGCCATCTCTAGGTCAATTAGGTCATGGTTGACCTATAGTTGACTTTGGTCAACAATGGTCAATTATCTAGTCAACTAGGTCTACTAGTCAAGTTAGGTCAAACATGGCCAGACTAGTTAAACTAGTCATTTTAGGTTAATCCTAGTCAATTCTAGGTTAATTAGGTCAAGTTTTGACCTAAGGTTGACTTTGGTCAACACTAGTCAAACAAGGGTCATTAAGGTACCTAGGTCAAGGGGTCACTTAGACAAATTTGGGTCAACCCCCAATTTGGCCATAGGCTAGTAATTAGGTTCCATGGGCTAATATCATATAGGTATCTATTTCTATACAATATATATATATACACATATATATAACTTTAGATATATACATATACAAACATTCTACATAGGCCTATAGACTATGTATACTCATATGCCATATAAAATATATATATATATATATATAGATACAATATAATCTAATACCAAATATATATAACATATATATATATATGTATATATATATATATATATATATATATATATATATATATATATATATATATATATATATATATATATATACAAAACTTTATATAATACATATATATAGAGAGAGAGGAAATGAGAGGGTGAGTGGTGTGTGTGCATGAGTGTGAGAGAGAGAGGAAGGGAGAGAGAGAACTGAGACAGTGGGGGGGTGTTCTGTTTTCAGATTTCTGAGAACAGAAACCACACACACACACACAATACACATATACACCTATGTATATATACACACATATCTACACAAATACCCATGTAAATACACCCAAATTTCCACCTACACACACACATATATATACACTACGTATACATATACTGAAAACATACAATTATATGTATAAAACATAACAAAAATCGTTTTGAAATTCGATTTTGAAAACTGGGAATTATCCCAAAAATCAGGAAAATGGGACTGTGCACAGTGAGATAGGGTAAACCCAAATACGCGACCCAAACCGGGCTAAGGCTCGAAACCAAAGGTTGGTAATCGTGTCCCACAGTATCCCCTAGCATCTAGGGTGCCTGACACGAAGTCTAGACACGATACGACGTGTCAAACTCACTGGAAACCCAATCGGGTAAACAGACACAGGCCACACTCTACACTGTGTCGTGCACGTGTGCAACTCACTATAGGACATGACACACACACTCACGTGTCTCGTGCTCGTGCACGAAGGTGCGCTTGGGGGCTGTGCACGTGTCCAAGTGCCTGCCCCGTGTCCACGTCACTCCAGGATACGACACGAGATCCGTATCAGTCGTGAAAAACACGACTGATGCGCGTGTTCAGACCGCGTCGTGCACGGGTGCACATGTCTCGTGGACACGACACGAGCCACGTGGGGCCTCGTGGTCATGTCCACGTGTAGCCCACGTGTTGGGCTACACACTCGTGTCACCACGAGGTGTCCACGACTCGTGTCCGTGCGACACGAGTCGCGTATCAGTGAAGAAAATGTGCGCGTGCAGTGCAGTGCGTGTCCCGTGCGAGTGAGATTTCTCACTCGACATGACACGGCGTGACACGAAACCTTGGGGGCATGTTCGCAGACATTGCCCCCGTGTCTATGTCAAATTTTACGTGTCCTAGTGCTCTGTACAGTGAGCACGAGCAGCGTGGTAGCAGGACACGCGCGCGTGGCCTCGTGCTGTGAGTTCGTGTCCATTTTGGACACGGACACAGCACAGAAATGTGCTCAGTCATAGGGTTTCGTGATCAGCATGCCAAGGGCTACCCAAATGTGTAATTTGTTTTGGAAAACAACAACTTTTATTCCTAAGTGGCATTTCACCAAACACTGTAATTTAAGCACAGATACGTGTCCGATACGAACACCAAACCAAATCTATTTCCTACCAAACTTGACCTACAGTTAGGGTATACCTATATGCATGCATTTATGAAGAAAAATTACAATATTACTAGGTTTGAGGGTGTTTACCTATGAGTCCAAAACTCAATAGAAAGCCTAGAATAGGGGGGGTGTCCACTTCTCTTGGTGATGCCAATATGATGATCAACCTTGCTAGCTAGCCTCCCTTAGTATCCTCAATAGTAGGGGGTTTTCAATGCAAGAAATTTGGCTCAATTTGGAGCTAAATTGATTGAATCGTGAGGGTGTGAAGTTGTAGGAAAACTAGGGTTTTTGTGAAAGAAAGAGGCTTGAATGAAGGGGGGTGTGTATATAGGATGGGGGCATGGTTGGCTGCCATGGGGGGGGGGGGGGGGGGGGGTAGGGGGTAGATATTTAGGGTCCCCTCCACCTTGCTAACTTAGCCCTTAAGGCTTTGACTAAGGGAATAGATAT
This sequence comes from Iris pallida, assembly GCA_029216955.1. Taxonomy (NCBI): domain Eukaryota; kingdom Viridiplantae; phylum Streptophyta; class Magnoliopsida; order Asparagales; family Iridaceae; genus Iris; species Iris pallida. Next base: position 2,506,044 of record JANAVB010032820.1, read on the forward strand.
TTCTAGGTTTCTTATATCTAAAGTAAAATATCTAGATATTTTCTAACTAGATATTTACACATAAAGCTAACATCTAACATTAGTCTTCTAGGTTAGTAACTAACCTCTAGATTAGTGCTAAACTAGGTTAGGGACTAACATGACACTAATCAATAATTAAATAATAATAAAAACACATATATACAAATAATTCCAAATAAATCCTATAAAATTACCAAAATACCCTTTAGGCTGAAAAGTGCTAAAATGGTATCCTAATCACTTGGTTAGGCTTACATGGTTATGGTAGTCTCTAGGTTATAAAATCTCTAGGGTTTACACTAGGGTTATACTAGTAAAATAACAAAGTCATAAGTCATGACTTAGAAAATAGTTTTAAATTACTAAATATCACCAAAAATCATATCATGACTAAAATACCATTAATAAATAATAAAAATAATAAAATTTCAAAAATACCCCAATTTCAGAAAACTGGGTGTTACAAGTCTACCCTCCTTAAAATAATTTCGTCCTCGAAATTTAGATGGTCGTACTCCTCCTAGGTCGAACCTCCAACAATCAGGGTCGAAGCTACTACCTAGCAACATACAAGGTCAACAAGTAAAATATGGGTGGTAGACTATACTGGGTCATGTCCAAAATTGGCTGGCAGTTTAGGTCAAAAGGTGTCCTTAATTTAAATCGAAATCAAAAGTAACTCCATGGGGTAAATCTGGATGGAGCCTCGGGTCAGGAAAATCGTACTAAGCAAATGAAGCACACGATGGTATGCCTGAGTGGGACACTAAGGTCATAGGTGTAGAGTGTCATGTCTAGGTCATGTATGTGAAGTTAGTTTTGAGAAAACAACTAGTTTTGTGCTCCTAATTTAAAAGTCACGGTAATGTGCCTACGATGATTATAATTTAGAGTGGGAAAGGTCTATGGCCTAAATTGAATCGGAATTTGTGATACAATAGTAGTATAAGGGGCAGGTTAAGTAGGACAGTCCTGGTCATGGGTATAGACTGGGAAGATAAGGAAACAATAAATCACAGGGCTAAAAGGGTTACCATTCTATGGTCAGAGCTACTCAATCAATTCTAAGTCAAAAGGCATAACACATAAATTAATTCATTTAAGGGAAAAAAATTCTTAACAAAAGAAGTTATTCAAGAATTATATTAATAGCTAAAGCTACTCCTACTCCTACTCCTACTCCTAAGTAAGAGATGAAGAAATAAACAAATAATCGACAAAAATCAAAAGAACTACCAGGTCAAAACTTATCACTAATAAAGAAACAGGTAGGAGCAGATGGAATTGGATTTCAAGATAAATATAATAAAACAAGGTGGGAATGGAATTTAGAAGAACAGAACCTGCAAGCACATCGCCAACTGCCTGAGCATCCTCAACTGTCATGGCGTAAGCTCGCCCCTGCTGGCCTCTTCCAGCCTGTTGCTGAAACTGCATAAATCTCTGCTGCTGTGGCTGTAACGGTCCCCTCTGCTGACCTACCGGAGCCTTGGCTCCTGCTCCTGGTGCTGCTCCCTGTGCTACTCTGCCTATGTACTGGGAACACTCCCTCAGCTGGTGGTCCGCTGCCCCACATAGTAGGCACCAGTCCAACCTCTTCCTGCACTCTCCCCATCCAGGTCCCGGCTTCTTACAGTAGGGACAACTTGTAGTCTGCTGTCTCGGGGCCTGTTGCTGCTACCTCGATTGCTGATACTGCTGTGGCTGCCTCTGCTGATGCTGATATTGAGGCCTCTTGGCCTGACCTCCACTGCTGCCGGCTCCCTGTGTATCGCGGCCCCTCTTGAGCTTCAGCTCAAGATCATCCTCAGCTGCCATCGCTCCTGCCAGAATCTCCTCAAAAGTGGCATTCCTGTCACTCTTGGTCAAGGACTTGACCTCCTTGACCAAGCCCTTCCTGAACCTCCTCGCCTTCGCTGTCTCGCTAAGTCCCTCTACAAATTTTCTCAACCGGCAAAACTCACCGGAATACTCCTCTACAGTCTGGTTCCCCTGAACCAGGTTCTCGAACTGGGTCTCCAAGGCACCGACTGCCTGATCCGGAAAAAATATCCCCTTGAAGAGCTCCTTGAAAGCTCCCCATGTCTGCCCTGGAGTGCCTACTCTCGGGTCCGTCTGATACCAGGTACGGGCAAGATCCCGCATCAGGCTGGCTGCTGCCTCTGTCTGGAGTCCGGCTGGTATCTCCGCCAGTCGAAAAATCTCCTCAATGTGCTCAATCCAGTCATCAGCATAAAGAATCCCCTCTGTCACCAAAAAGTCCCTGGGGTTCATCTTCTTGAACTCCTGAATGCCCGGAATCCTCTGCTGTCGCGGCTGTCCCAATCCTCCCTGTGGCTGGACAGCCAACCTCTCCACCGTCGCTCTAGCCAGCTGATGGGCCTCATCTATGCCCCTGGTAAACTCCGCTGTCTGACGCTGCTGTTGGGCCTGTTGCGTCTCTAGGAAATGCTGGAAGTATGAAAACATCTGTACAGCATCCACTAATCCAGATGGCATCGGCGGCTGGAACTGCTGCTGGTGCTGCTGAAACTGTGGCTGACAAAACTGCGGGAGAGGCATGTCTGGGGTAGCTGGGATGGTCCCTCGAATAAGTAGAGGTGTACCTCCAAATGTGGCAGAAGCTCCCACATGAGCTGGAGTAAGGGGAGCTGTGGTCCCCGGGTCCTGGTGAGCTGGACGAGAGGTGGCAGACCTCTCAGTGGTGTCACCTGGACCGAGACGCTACGATCGTGTCTCCACCATCCTGAAGACAGATCAACAAGGAAGTCAATAACGGCACAAGGATGATAGTATCAAGAAGGACAATATGAAATAGATTATACAGATTTGAACAAAAGTCAGTATATTTAAATCCATGGAAATTTCCTAATTGTGATTGAGTATCCACTCTTTCTAAGCCTATTCCTCAAATCCTATCACAGGCTGTAGTGGTACTCTAGTTCGAATACCACTACAAAAACTCGAGACCTGTATAGGCCACCACTAAAAATGTGTTACGACCCGCACCCTAGAGTAAGGGCACGAGAAGTGGGTACGTCCAGCCTACGCTGCAGTATCGGCGGTAGAACGCTGTCCTAGGTCAATCATCTAACAATATAAAGGTACATGTACAGTATATACTCTCCGAATGGAGGTGACATAACAAAATACAATCTCAATCACATCTAGGGTAGAAGAATGAAAGATAGATAGATAGACAGTAACTCAAAGAGAACAGTAGCATAGATGAAATAGGTCTAAGTGTCTATGATAACATAACATCCAGAATGTCAACCCAAAATACAAATAAGTCTAAGAGTCTATACATCTCAACATCTCAAAATATAACTCAGAATGTGAGACAAAATGATAATATGAAAAAGACTGACTAGCTAAACTAGCCTAGACTATTGGGGCAACATCCTCAGCTGCAGGTGGATCCTGCTGAGGGTCCACAACATAAGTGTCATCTAGTTCTGCTCCATAATAGGTAGACACCAGGGCCTCATCCTTATCCTCTGTAATATTTTCAACAGGTCCAGTCAGGACAGGAACGAGCACAATACATCTTACGCAGTGTATAGTATGATAGGAAATATAAAGCATGCAATAGAGTAAAATACAGGAAACGCTGAAAAGAAATATACGCTGTAAAAGAGATAGCTGTAAAAGAAATATCTACTGTATATAGAGAACTGTAAGTGTCTAGTGATGTAGAGTACAAATATAGACATATGAATGGCATAGGAGATTCATGACTACAGCTAAGAGTGATTCATGACTACAGCTACTGGGGTAATATCCACATGACTATTTCTACTCTCCCATCCCCAATCAATACACAAGGATTCGTTCAAGTTATTTTAAGATTCGTGGTAAGCCCATAAATGGGTGATTCATGAGAGGCTCTGTGAATATGAGAGTACATGAGTCACAAGCGATTCGTGAATCTATGAAAGCATAGAGATACATGATGATTCGTAAAAAGCACAAACATGTTGTATCTGATGCACCCGAGGGGGATAACATCTCATAAAAAGATCCATATAGAACCAATCCGTGATAAAAATCGTGTCAGCATCAAGTAAAGTAATCTAGAGCAAGAATATAAATCCTGACAAGTATGAAACGGTCAGAGAATGTACTCGCCTGATAACTGAATGTCTGAAGAGGATATACTGTCTGAGGAAAGGTGTATGGCTCCTAATCAGAGCAATACAAGTCACAACGTATCCACAATGGTAAAAATAGAGTATACAATGCATACTACATGATTCTAGGTCAATCTGGTCAAAAGTTAACTCTTGGTCAACTCAATAGTCAAACTAGGTCACAGGAAGTCAAACTAAGTCAAATAAGGTCAAACAAGGTCAAACTAGTCAAGTTATCTAGGGTTTAGTCAATCAATGGTCAGACTAGTCAAATACTAGTCAATATGGTCAAGCTAGGTCAAGTCTAGGTCAATCTAGACTATCTAAGGTACTACACCACAAGGTTAAGGTATAACCAATACCTATACAAGTATACCACATATAAATACATATATATATAATACCAACCTTAATCCTATATTCAAGCTAATCCCATATTCCAATCTCAAGTCATGACTCGACTCTAAGTATCTAACTTAACCCCATATGTATCTTAATCTACATAGGTCTTTCCACAAAACCCAAGTCACAATAATATACTCATATATAGGTCAAACCTAAACCAACTAGTTAATAGCCTAGGGTTTAGTCAAATCTTAGTCAACAAGTCCTTCTATGTTCATCCAAGCCATCTCTAGGTCAATTAGGTCATGGTTGACCTATAGTTGACTTTGGTCAACAATGGTCAATTATCTAGTCAACTAGGTCTACTAGTCAAGTTAGGTCAAACATGGCCAGACTAGTTAAACTAGTCATTTTAGGTTAATCCTAGTCAATTCTAGGTTAATTAGGTCAAGTTTTAACCTAAGGTTGACTTTGGTCAACACTAGTCAAACAAGGGTCATTAAGGTACCTAGGTCAAGGGGTCACTTAGACAAATTAGGGTCAACCCCCAATTTAGCCATAGGCTAGTAATTAGGTTCCATGGGCTAATATCATATAGGTATCTATCTCTATACAATATATATATATACACATATATATAACTTTAGATATATACATATACAAACATTCTACATAGGCCTATAAACTATGTATACTCATATGCCATATATAATATATATATATATATATATATATATATATATATATATATATATACAATATAATCTAATACCAAATATATATAACATATATATATATATATATATATATATATATATATATATATATACAAAACTTTATATAATACATATATATAGAGAGAGAGAGAAAAATGAGAGGGTGAGTGGTGTGTGTGCATGAGTGTGAGAGAGAGAGGAAGGGAGAGAGAGAACTGAGACAGTGGGGGGGTGTTCTGTTCTCTGATTTCTGAGAACAGAAACCACACACACACACATAATACACATATATACACCTATGTATATATAGACACATATCTACACAAATACCCATGTAAATACACCCAAATTTCCACCTACACACACACATATATATACACTACGTATACATATACTGAAAACATACAATTATATGTATAAAACATAACAAAAATCGTTTTGAAATTCGATTTTGAAAACTGAGAATTATCCCAAAAATTAGGAAAATGGGACTGTGCACAGTGAGATGGGGTAAACCCAAATACACGACCCAAACCGAGCTAAGGCTCGAAACCCAAGGTTGGTAATCGTGTCCCACAGTGTTTCCTAGCATCTAGGGTGCCTGACACGAAGTCTAGACACGACACGACGTGTCAAACTCATTGGAAACCCAATCGGGTAAACTGACACAGGCCACACTCTACACTGTGTCGTGCACGTGTGCAACTCACTCTAGGACACGACACACACACTCACGTGTCTCGTGCTCGTGCACGAAGGTGCGCCTGGGGGTTGTGCACGTGTCCATGTGCCTGCCCCGTGTCCATGTCACTCCAGGATACGACACGAGATCCGTATCAGTCGTGAAAAACACGACTGATGCGCGTGTTCAGACCGCATCGTACACGGGTGCACATATCTCGTAGACACGACATGAGCCACGTGGGGCCTCGTGGTCATGTCCACGTGTAGCCCACGTGTTGGGCTACACACTCGTGTCACCACGAGGTGTCCACGACTCGTGTCCGTGCGACACGAGTCGCGTGTCAGTGAAGAAAATGTGCGCGTGCAGTACAGTGTGTGTCCCGTGCGAGTGAGATTTCTCACTCGCCACGACACGGCATGATACGAAACCTTTGGGGCATGTTCGCAGACATTGCCCCCGTGTCCATGTCAAATTTTACGTGTCCTAGTGCTCTGTACAGTGAGTACGAGCAGCGTGGTAGCAGGACACGCGCGCGTGGCCTCGTACTGCGAGTTCGTGTCCATTTTGGACACGGACACAGCACAGAAATGTGCTCAGTCATAGGGTTTCATGATCAGCATGCCAAGGGCTACCCAAATGTGTAATTTGTTTTGGAAAACACAACTTTTATTCCTAAGTGGCATTTCACCAAACACTGTAATTTAAGCACAGATACGTGTCCGATACGGACACCAAACCAAATCTATTTCCTACCAAACTTGACCTACAGTTAGGGTATACCTATATGCATGCATTTATGAAGAAAAATTATAATATTACTAGGTTTGAGGGTGTTTACCTATGAGTGAAAACTCAATGGAAAGCCTAGAATAGGGGGGGTGTCCACTTCCCTTGGTGATCCCAATATGATGATCAACCTTGCTAGCTAGCCTCCCTTAGTATCCTCAATAGTAGGGGGTTTCCAATGCAAGAAATTTGGCTCAATTTAGAGCTAAATTGATTGAATTGTGAGGGTGTGAAGTTGTAGGAAAACTAGGGTTTTTTGAAAGAAAGAGGCTTGAATGAAGGGGGGGTGTATATAGGATGGGGGCATGAGTTGGCTGCCATGGGGGGGTAGGGGGTAGATATTTAGGGTCCCCTCCACCTTGCTAACTTAGCCCTTAAGGCTTTGACTAAAGGAATAGATATTTCTAGGTTTCTAATATCTAAAAGTAAAATATCTAGATATTTTCTAACTAGATATTTACACATAAAGCTAACATCTAACATTAGTCTTCTAGGTTAGTGGCTAACCTCTAGATTAGTGCTAAACTAGGTTAGGGACTAACATGACACTAATCAATAATTAAATAATAATAAAAACACATATATACAAATAATTCCAAATAAATCCTAGAAAATTACCAAAATACTCTTTAGGCTGAAAAGTGCTAAAATGGTATCCTAATCACTTGGTTAGGCATACATGGTCATGGTAGTCTCTAGGTTATAAAATCTCTAGGGTTTACACTAGGATTATACTAGTAAAATTACAAAGTCATAAGTCATGACTTAAAAAATAGTTTTAAATAACTAAAAATCACCAAAAATCATATCATGACTAAAATACCATTAATAAATAATAAAAATAATAAATTTTCAAAAATACCCCAATTTCAGAAAATTGGGTGTTACACCTCGCCACCTGCGTCGAAGACCCACGCGGCCGCGCTCCCTCCCGATCCCGCCAGTAGCATCCGCCTTGTCGCAGCAGCGCGCGTGAGCTGCTGGCCACCGCGCCTCCGGCATCCCGGCTGCCCCCGACGCCAACTCCTCACCGCTCCCGCCGTGCCGGAGCTCCCAGCATCCCCATCTCCGCCTCCATCGTGCCCCTTTTCGCGCCGACCCGGTGCCGACCGCCATCTCCGCCACGCCGCGATCCGCCCGTACCGGCCTCAGTCGCGGCCGCCTTCCCCGGCGCTCTCCGCCCGGCAGTCGGCCACCGGCGCCATCCGCTGGTAAAACCCACTCTCTCGTGTCCTCTTTCTCTCTCTCTGTAACAATTTGGAAGAGCAGAAGTGTAGTTAAGTTATTTAAGAATTTTTATTATTATTATTATTATTATTATTATTATTATTTACTGCTATTATTTATTATTATTAAATATTATTAAGTTTATTATTATCATTATATTACTGTTATTTATTATTATTATAGTATTTAGTACTATTATTATTATTATTATTATTATTATTATTAATTGTATGTATTAGTTAGATATTTTGGTATCATGGGTATATATATATGGAAAATATATATCAAATATTTTTATAAATGGTTAAAATATATATCTTTGTTCAAAGAAATGTTTTTGTTCAAGAAATGTTTTAATATAAAGTGTAGTTTCTAAAAATATAAAATAATTCCTAAATATTTCAAATATTTTCTAGAAAGTATTTTAACCAATAAAAATATACTTGTTAGCTAGGAAATTTTATTTTGATAAAATTAAGAGTTTTCTTGCCTAAAAATTGATTCTTGAAAATTTTCTAATAAAAATTAGTCTTCAAAATAATAAGGTAATAATTTCTAAAAACTAGTATAAATATTTAGTTACTCCTAAATTTCCTTCTATTTTCGTCGTCGATCAGGACTAATCACATGTTCCTATTCTCTCGCGATTTTGGACCATTACGTCGACCATGGCTATTAGACTATTGAAACATGTTAGAGAACACCGCACCATACCAGGCGTAACACCAGGCAAGATACCTTGCCATTATACTATTAATATTCAGTCTACATTTTATTACATATCACTGTTCATTAATTCCAGTTATTATAGTTCTTGATTTACTACATGCTCAGTGATTATTAGTTTACTTTGTTACTATCCTTTGGTTGCACATGAACCTAGAGTTAAGGGACTACCGTCTATAGTGTATCGTATATACCTTGACACAGTTGTACCACGAGGATGTGTGAGATGAGTAGCATATAGAGGTTCTTGCGTGTGGGCTGATCCCCCATGCGCATGCGTTAGGGCTAACTGCCAAAAGAGGCGTGTTAGGAGACTTAGCAGTTAGTAGAGGTACATGGTCGTGGATGCGACTTGACAGGTACATTGGGTGGGGAGAACAATACCTGACGTATGGTCTTCTTTGCACTTTCCTGCTTACCTGTGCGCTCCGCCGGAGACGCAGGCTCCAGGTGCCCTCTGACATTTTCCAGAGCGTTATGGACGTACCCCTTGCACATGATGCCCTCTGACGATCTTCGGACGTTACAGACGTAGGCCCCTGGTGCCCTATATGGGGACTATGCCGATCCTATTTATAGCCAGGGCTCATGCGTCGAAGGATTGTTTCTCAACTGCATGATCACATTAGTATGGTTAGGTTACCTATTTATGTCTTGTCACTTTTTTTAATTGTGGCATAATTTATATTCAGTATTTATATTGCATGTTCTTCCTGTATCTTGTTACGTCCCTCTGAGGACCTGGTGATTTCTCCAGGTGTGTGTTCGTGATTTCTTGCAGGTGCTCTAGCTAAGGCCATGTCTTCCTTCCTCCGTGATGATTGCTCTTGGACTCGGCACTTTCTCTCGCTTGCTCAATTCTTTTCTTGTATGTTTTTCCATATTTAATTTAGTTGGTAGTAGATTTGTCTCCGCCCAACTATTGTGTACATGACAAACTCAAAGTTGCTTTTATATCAATATTTATTTTTTTGGATGAGATTTAGTGTCTTGGCTTTCTACATTTACAGCTTATGTATACATACGAGCCGTATAGTTTCTCGTATGTATACAGCTGGCATGATTACGTTCTAGTCCTTCTATCTTTGGGACTGGGGCATTACATATTTTTGTGGTGGCCCATGCAGGTCAAGTTTGCCGTTTCAGTTACATGACTGTACCGAACGGGCCTGCAATATAGGATTAGAGTCTAGAATCTCATCTACTTGCTTGACATCCTTTCTTGACTTCAAATTCTGAACTCTCGTTCGACCTCCTTGAATTGCATCTTGCTTGACTCCTTCTACCGTAAATTTTTAGTTTCGTGTTTAGTAAGATGACTACACTAGTATATGCCCATAGGTTAAACACATGGCTAGATGGATTGCATTGACAATTAATATGCATTGAGATTCTATTTAAGTTATAAAGGCATTTATTTTCCTAGAAATATGATTTTAAGGATTAGTTAATTCCAAGTTGGGTAGTAGCATATTACCGCTTCCAAAAGATAGTTGAAATTTTAATTTGATATTACAAGGTGATATACACAAGATGATAGCTAGATCGAGAAAACAAATTGATTTGATTTTGCGTTTTGATTTTGGAGGACTTTGAACATTTATGATTTATTGAGTTATAGCTATACATCTTTTGGAGGGATATAAATTTGATTTGAAAAGGATTATAAAATTTTAAACTATGATTTACGGTTGACCAAAATTTGAGGATGATGGAATTTTGGTAAAATGTTTTTGAATTAAATTACGTCATGTGATCTATGATTTATAAAGTTATTTGGATTTCGAGTTTAAAGCCTTGATTATGGATATTTAAATTTTAGTGAAAAAAAATTTACTTTTGAAGAGTAGTTGTGACTCATTGGAGGCTAGATATACACATTTGAAGGATATAAAATTAAATTCGGGAGTTATTTAAATGTTCCATTTTGTAGTATAAAATTCGGTTGATAAACTTATTAAATGTTGAGTTTAAGATTTGGAGAAAAAAATATTATTATTCGATTTGCGATATACAAGGGTTGTTTCGAGATTGACTAGAAATTTAAAATTTTGATTAAAGTTGACAGTCTAAGATAATTGGAATTTTTGGCAAAGTATCTTGAAAATTTTATTGAAAAATTTCGAGGAACTTTAAATTTTAGATTAGATCATATATTGGTGAAGGACCAAGAAACAAGTAAGGTCACCCTAGTGAGATAGAAGTATTCCACATTAGATTGCCATACCACCTATGATTATGATATTGCATATACTCAAGTATAGTCAGTCATCGACCGAACCGATGAACATATCTTTGACTTACTCAACTTTCCCTCAAATCTAGATCTTTATTCGTGTCATCTAATTGTTTGAAACTTAGAAATGATTAGAACCATCCCCTTGACCATACCCTTATCTACGAGACTATTTTCTCTCTAGAAACTGTGTCTCTAACTTATCTTAACTTGATCTACGATATTTCATAAATTATCTTTATTTCGTGCTTTAACCTTTTATTTTTGTGCATTAATTAATACCTCATGAAAACCCACTTTCTATTTTTGATCATTTGGCGTTCCCTATCGTGACTTTGATATTTGGAGCACAACACTAGATTTTTCCTTCCCACAAATTTCACATGTAAGACCTAGACGAGCTCACCTTCATGTAGGTATATCATGTCCCACTAAAACACGTCCCCTTGTACTCTATTTTTATGGTACAACTTTCGGGTCATAAAGACTAACTATAATCTATACCATGGTACCGATATACTTTTGGCTATATATTTGGACTCAATCTCGACTCAAATCTTCGGCCCGATTGCGATCTACTAAATCCGTTAAATGCTTAACCTTGTGTTTTATCTTGACGGCTTAACCCTTGTCATTTTTTTTTTGTATTATCTTGATTTACTTAGACCCATAACACCTTTTACTCTTCATGCAATATTAGCAACACTTACTTTTCTCCCTTCCAATTAAATTGCTTACTCATATTTCACTACGATTTCTCCATTGTTTATGCAACCTTGTTCCTTGTATGATTCCCTTATACGAAATAAAATTTGATCATGACAATCTCGGGTTAGTAGAGGTAGATTAGAGAACCCCACCGCAAGGATAAATAACATAGTTGGTTAAGATAATTACGAGACTACAAGGTGTAGAAAGGACATAAATGAAAATGTGCGATAAATCCAAATAGATGAAGTGAGAAATGTTATATTGTGTTGATAAAACAATCAAAGGTAAATAGACTTCTCAATTTTCAAAATTTGTTTTGAGGTAACAAAATATTGAGTGAAGAATTTTTAAAAGTTTTGGTGGTTTAAGAACCAAATTTAGATTAAATTGATGAATGCAAATTCTTGACAGAGACAATGTGGACTTACCTCCGATAAAATATAGTGTTATGAGGATATTAGTTTCCAAGGATAACCAATGGTTGAAGAAAGAAATTTCACATTTTTGACGAATTAAGGATTACGACCCTAAGATGATTATGAATATGAAGTAAGACAGGTTTCATTTTTACCATCATGAATTAAAAGATCAATGGATTCCAATTTCCGAAGAAGACGCTAATAGGTAAATAATTTTTATTTGTAATGATAAAAGATTGTGTTTTGAAGATATGATCAACAAATATTGAAGGTGATAGCTTATTTTGGGTACTTTAAGGATAAGTACGAATTTCCTACAAAGCATGTTGATTTAACATTTGATTAAACATATTGAAGGATTATCTAGAACCTACTCTTGAAGCGATTGTGAACGACGAGATCTATTTTGAGGAAAATGGATATATATAGATATGTGAGAGAAGTACATTAGAGATTCATTTAATTCAAAATTTGTTGAACTTGTTGAAATTTTTTTACGATAAAATATTGAATTAGATAATTGCATACATTTTGGAATTTAAAATTTTTGAGGAAAATAATTGAAGTAAATAAAGAAGAAAAGAAAGTTATGGAAATTATTGCAATAGTGAATGACAAATTGATAAGGACGATTTGGGATTTTAACAATATTGAAAACATGAAAGAAAATATTGAATCAAGAATAGTGGTATAATGATCAAAATTTATATTGGAAGACTATTACCTATTTGGGGAGATTGCACGTCCATAGAACAAATAACAGTGAATGATGGATTATAGGCATCGAGGGGTTGTCATACGCATAATCATACTATAACCGATTCTTTCCTAGTCATCCAACTGATCTAATATCATTAAAATGTCGCCCGCCTCCTCGCAGAATATTTTGTTCGCATTCTCGTCCCAAGAGGATCTCGTACATCTATTCGAATATACTGCTTCTACCTCCTTCACCCTACCTGCCCTAATTATCCCTAAATTTCGAGGACGAAATTCTTTTAAGTTGGGTAGGATGTAAACCCCCTAAAATTCTACTACATTTTTTTTTAAATTTTTGTATTTATTTTGTACTTCGCATACGAGTTCGCATTGTTGTATTTACGTATCGTGCGAGATTTGTGTTTCGTAATTTCTCGACAAGTGCGAATACGTGTCGAGGTACATATGTTAGAAAAATATTTTTATTATAAATTTATTTTTATAGGAAAGTACATGTTCAAATAAATGTGATAATTATTTTCTTATTTGGTATAAAAGAGTTGTTTTATTCGTCATTTAAAAATAATTAGTGATTAGGAAATTTTTGGTTTATATAAAATATATTTTAGATATTTGCGAAATTTGAAATTTGTATAGTAATATATTTGTTATTTATAAAAAGCTAATTTTTTGATTTAATATTTAAGTAATTATCTTGAATTTCGAAATTAATTAATGCAATATTTTAATATTTATGAAAAAGATATTTAAACGGTTGTTTTATTTAATATTTGATTAAATATGGCAATTTAAATTGGAAAAGATTTTTATTGACTTTATTTAAAATATTTTAAATTAAGTATATAATTTATTTGGATTGGATTTGATTTGGATTGAATTATTTTAAATCAATTTGAATTAATAGATGATTTATCTAATTGGGATTTAAATCCTCCCAATCCCTATCCAACTGGGAATTCCTACCTCCTATAAAAGGAGAGGTACTCCTCCAGAAATTTTCCATCTATAACAATATTATGCATCGTGTCGGTGATCACACGTTCTTATTCCAGCAATTTTACAGTTATCCACGTCGTACCGGACATCTCGGACACGACGACTCAATCCTAAATCTAACTCCTGCCACTCTGTCGGCGACTCCGCAATCATCATAGCCACCACGGCTTATTCGCTCATCCTCGGTCCGTACCACCAGCACCCCGCTGCCCTTATCCCATCCGCATCTATCCCCGGTCATCTTCATCACCATCTCCACGACGCATCACCGCACCACCACCACCGTCACCGGCGCCCATCGTCGGCGACCCCAAAAACCCCCCCTTTCCTCCGGCAATCATCGTCTTCACCGTATGCACCACAACCATCAACATGTCAACCACCACTGGCTCCTCCACCTTGGCCGGAGCCGACCACTAGCCACCACCAGCCCCAACTCCTGTCGGCTCCAGCCCCAACCTTCCCAAGGCCCGAATCGCCCACACCGACCGTCGCCGCACACAAAACCATCATCGGGAGAGAGAGGGAGAGAGAAGCTAACCCATCGTCCGTCTCTGACGAGACTCCGCCGCCGACGTTGGGCCTCGCCACCTCCGCCGAAGACCCACGCGGCCCTGCTCCCTTCCGATCCCGCCAGTAGCATCCGTCTTGTCGCAGCAGCGCGAGTGAGCTGCTGGCCCCCGAGCCTCTGGCATCCCGGCCGCCCCCGACGCCACCTCCTCACCGCTCCCGCCGTGCCGGAGCTCCCAGCGTCCCCAACTCCGCCTCCAGCGCGCCCCTTTTCGCGTCGACCCGGTGCCGACCGCCATCTCCGCACGCCGCGATCTGCCCGCAACGGCCTCAGTCACGACCGCCTTCCCCGGCACTCTCCGTCCGGCCGCCGGCCATCGGCGCCATCCGCTGGTAAAACCCACTCTCTCGAGTCCTCTTTCTCTCTCTCTGTAACAATTTGGGAAGAGCAGAAGTGTAGTTAAGTTATTTAAGAATTTTATTTTTATTTTTTTTATTATTATTATTATTATTTACTGCTATTATTTATTATTATTAAATATTATTAAGTTTATTATTATCATCATTATATTACTGTTATTTATTATTATTACAGTATTTAGTACTATTATTATTATTATTATTATTATTATTATTATTATTATTATTATTATTATTATTATTATTAATTGTATGTATTAGTTAGATATTTTGGTATCATGGGTATATATATATGTAAAATATATATCAAATATTTTTATAAATGGTTTAAATATATATCTTTGTTCAAAGAAATGTTTTTGTTCAAGAAATGTTTTAATATAAAGTGTAGTTTCTAAAAATATAAAATAATTCCTAAATATTTCAAATATTTTCTAGAAAGTATTTTAACCAATAAAAATATACTTGTTAGCTAGGAAATTTTATTTTGATAAAATTAAGAGTTTTCTTGCCTAAAAATTGATTCTTGAAAATTTTCTAATAAAAATTAGTCTTCAAAATAATAAGGTAATAATTTCTAAAAGCTAGTATAAATATTCAGTTACTCCTAAATTTTCTCCTATTTTCGTCGTCAATCATGACTAATCACATGTTCCTATTCTCTCGCGATTTTGGACCATTACGTCGACCATGGATATTGGACTATTGAGACATGTCAGAGAACACCGCACCACACCAGGCGTAACACCAGGCAAGATACCTTGCCATTATACTGTTTATATTCAGTCTGCATTTTATTACATATCACTGTTCATTAATTCCAGTTATTACAGTTCTTGATTTACTACATGCTCAGTGATTATTAGTTTACTTTGTTACTATCCTTTGGTTGCACATGAACCTAGAGTTAAGGGACTACCGTTTGTAGTGTATCGCATATACCTTGACACAGTTGTACCACGAGGATGTGTGAGATGAGTAGCATGTAGAGGTTCTTGCGTGTGGGCTAATCCCCCATGCGCATGCGTTAGGGCTAACTGCCAAAAGAGGCATGTTAGGAGACTTAGCAGTTAGTAGAGGTACATGGTCGTGGATGCGACTTGACAGGTACATTAGATAGAGAGAACAATACCTGACGTATGGGCTTCTTTGCACTTTCCTGCTTACCTGTGCGCTCCGCCGGAGACGCAGGCTCCTGGTGCCCTCTGACATTTTCCAGAGCGTTATGGACGTACCCTTTGCACATGATGCCCTCTGACGATCTTCGGACGTTACGGACGTAGGCCCCTGGTGCCCTATATGGGGACTATGCCGATCCTATTTACAGCCAGGGCTCATGCGTCGAAGGATTGTTTCTCAACTGCATGATCACTTTAGTATGGTTAGGTTACCTATTTATGTCTTGTCACTTTTTTTAAATGTGGCATAATTTATATTCTGTATTTATATGGCGTGTTCTTCCTGTATCTTGTTACGTCCCTCTGAGGACCTGGTGATTTCTCCAGGTGTGTGTTCGTGATTTCTTGCGGGTGCTCTAGCTAAGGCCATGTCTTCCTTCCTCCGTGATGATTGCTCTTGGACTCGGCACTTGCTCTCGCTTGCTCAATTCTTTTCTTGTATATTTTTCCATATTTAATTTAGTTGGTAGTGGATTTGTCTCCGCCCAACTATTGTGTACATGACAAACTCAAAGTTGCTTTTATATTATTATTTATTTTTTGGATGAGATTTAGTGTCTTGGCTTTCTATATTTACAGCTTATGTATACATACGAGCCGTATAGTTACTCGTATGTATACAGCTGGCATGATTACATTCTAGTCCTTCTATCTTTGGGACTGGGGCGTTACACATTCCAGTAGCCTTTCATATAGATAAGTTGGTGTGCTAAGCGGCAATCCGCATGCACGGTATCGGTCAAATCAAAGAAAGTACAAGCATGACACAAATTGAGTTAAGAATGTGTCTACGGTTGCAATACCATTATGGAGCCTAGGATTGGCTATAGCAAGGACACGTGCTTCGGTACGAATATGGCATGCTTGAGTCGTCAACACAAGTTCCATAAGTCGGGATTGAGTCATCTCGAGTTAAGTCAGAAAGGGCCATAAGGCAAAGTTTGGTTAAGCCAGGTTGAATTATGAGGCACGGCCTCGATGTATGAAGCACGAACCAAGTCGATGACACGAAACATATTAGTTGCAAAGTATGAGTTAAAAAGGCAAGTACGAGTCGATACATTGATATTATAATCACGAGAATGGTATAGAGGTACAACAATAAGTAAGTTATAGGTACGAGGCACGGTGATGGTCTAGAGACACAAAATAGGCTAGATGTCCTCCTAAAACTGATCCTAAGACAAGATTAGAAAGACAATCGAAAGTATATGTTTTATAAACTAAATGAACGTGTTGGTTTTATATAGATGGGCGACGAGCTCACTCCACCAGTACAGTTGTGTAATGACACTCACACAGTTTTTATGTGTAGGCCCAGGTAAAAGCTCGTTTGGTGCGAAGCTCGCTTCGATGCATCGAGACACAGGACATAATGTATGGACATCGCCTTCTGAAGCATCCGCTGACTCATTAAATTGCATTAAAAGATGAGAGAGAGGTGAGTGATTGTAATTAGAGAGAAAAGTGACCTTGAGTGATTGTAATTTTGGCTTTACGCCTTCGTTATTCAACTTTCTGTGTAGGACTTCTGTGCGACGACCCCGTCGCAAGCTGTTGTAATCGACCGTTGTGGAACCTGCTTTGCGTGAGCGCAACCTAGACTCACGTGGCATCATACCTTAGCATGGATGATCGCTCCTCCGGCAGCGGGGCGTGACAACAAACTTCGGTAACTCCTTGCCAGCAGGGACAACAACATACTTCTACTAGTCTGCCAGACTAGGTAGGCTACTGCAGTATTATTTGCTATTAAAAACTGTTTGAGAAACTTTTATATATAATAAATGAAATAAGTACAACTTAGATCCTGAACAGGATGTTAGTACAAATTTATTTTTTCTGGGGCTGGGTGGCGATGGAGGGTTAATTCTTTACTCCATTGAAGATCTAACGAAGATAAAGAGGCAAATGCAAATCTTCGGCTGGATAGCGATTTGGCTCTCCTGATGTATGCTCTGACTCTCTGAATGTATGAATTAATTTGGGGGGCTTGAATGACGGAATGATCCTTCTATTTATAGATGGTGGAATGATCCATTCATGCGCACATATGCGATGCGTTCATGGAAATTTTATATGTAGGAACGCTATGCATATGACTTTTTTGGGCACGGGAGTGCTGCATTTAGGAAGCTTGAACTGAATATGGTGTAACTGCACTGTTGCGCTGCAGATGAGCTGACACATGAAAGTTGTTGAGATTCAATTATTGCTGAGATCTTGGGTGGTTGGCACCCGTTCATGAGCAAGACTGAGTCAACGACATGTGGCGCATGTACATTGTTACGCCCTAGAACCATAATACTAGAGATCGGGGGCAAAACAAAGCCAGCTATGTATATCAAAGTACGTCAATACCCCGAGATACGGTCAAAGCTGTCTAGAAGACAAGTGGGTGGACTCTAGCATGCCACTAACGACTTCTAAGGTCGAACAAATCCTATCTCAATCCAATCAACATAAGAAGTAATAAAGAGTAAATCATATATGAGATGGGTAAGGCGTCCCAAACACAAATACATACATAATCATGAGAGCTGACATAATAAAAGATATATCAACTGACAATACAAAAGGTACATAAATATACAACTAGCAGCTATCCAGAATATACATCCACGTCGTACTACGACGGAGGAAACAAAACCCAGAAATAAGGACTAACATATGTCCTTGGCTAATACACCACAAAATAAAAGTACAAGATAAAGTGAAAAAAGGTAACCCACTCACTAATCCGTATCGGTCCTCTGAGTGCGAACCATCCGGAGGAGAAGACGGTAGATCCTCGTGATCAACTATGGAACTGGCCATACAAAACTAGTGGGGTCAGACCCCCAAATAGTAAGTACCACAAGGAAAGCTCGAGGTGAACGACAAAACCCATCAACAACACAACAAAATAATGACAGAAATAAATAAATATAGGTCGAGACTAGTGCCCCAATACACGTTTCTCAAGAATATAAATGACTGAATAGAAATACTGAACAATATAGCTATGGAACATAATAAGCCGATAAGCAACAAGGGACTTAGGAACTACAAGAAATCGATAAAAAAATATCTACGGTGTCAAGAAAGAACATACTCATATCTCTGGTCTATAAATCAATAAGAAAATTAAGTCATGAGTGCGCTACTACGAGCCACTATCAAGAATATATACATAAAATAATATGTGAACTTGAACACATTTCATGTATATATAGTGTACAATCATGTTCTAACTATACTAAAACACTAAAGCATGATAAGACATCATTTCAATCGAAGAAATTTGCAAAAAGGGATAAAAATAGACAAAAACGGGCAAAAACAGCTCAATTCAGCCTAAAACAGCCAATTCGGCATACCGGCGTAATTTCGGCCAAAAGACAATAAGTTTCAAGGAAGAAAATCGGTATTCCATCGATACAAATCGGTATTCCATCGGAATTTCGTTTATTTAAACAGCAACAAAAACTTAAAAATGACAAAACTTATTTCGGCCATAAAAACCTTATTTAAAATCAAAATTCAGACTTTTCAAAAGTCAAAATTTTATAGAATTGAATTTTCTACAACATGGATGTATTAGTTTTCACAAATTAAAACATTTGATAGATGAATACCTCAAAATATTTGAAAATCACATCTATAAACTCAGATCTACGCAATACCACCGATCAAAACCAAAAGTGCTATAAACTAAACATGTTAATAATTTAGAGAAGCATATTATAGAACAACAAAACATTCTTTTCTATTGAAAACCAAAAATAAAGCGTGGTCATATCATATTTGAGCAAGTTGTACTTGCCTAGGTTTTTGCAACCGAGCCTAATCTTCCACTCCACCACCAAGAGGGGTTCCGAAACCACACTCTAGGCCTCAAGGCCAAACTTTCCAAAGCTTGAGGAAGAGGAAGGAGAATGAAGAGAAAATAAAGAAAGAATGAAAAGAGGGAGGTGAGAGAAAGTCAATGGGTATATATAGAATGGGTGAATTAATCCTGACCATTGGATCGTGATCCATGTCACATTCTAAGTCAATCTTGGCCATCCAAAGAAAACCAAGTATCTATTGGATAATAGGGTGCATCTATACTATTCACAAAAATATCTAAATACTATTCAACAATATATCTAAAATACTATTCATGAAAATATCGAAAACACTATTTACGAAAATATCTGAAATAAAAAATATCTAAAATGTAGAAAATCTGTCTGCATAGTATGCCGTCGGTATACATCGGTACACCGTCGGTATGCCGGTCAAGAAAAAAATCTATAATTTGGAAAGATTTTAAAACGTTTCAAAAACCAAGAAAATACGAAATACAGAACAAAATACATATCCGTATATACATACCGATACTGTGAGACGAATCTCACATACATTGCTCAAAGATCTCGATCTGTTTGAAATATAATAGATTTGATGAGCCTGGGAGATCTGGCGCATGAAGAGACATGGCATATGACTTCTGGGGTGCATAGCAAGTCTGGGCACATAGCTTTTGGGGCGTATGTAAAGTTTTGTTTGCGTCAGCCATATGGCAGAGCACAGTTATAACCGACAAAATAAGTAATGATTATGCCAACATGTGTTGACATCGGCACCTCTTCGTTTTCTGTAAAAACTGTTGACTGTTGAGTTTTAGAGACGCATGCTGCTAATATCTTTGACTTTAGCATTAAATGCTTGATGGGCGAAGAGCTTATCTAGGCGCATCGTCTGTGGAGCGCATGCACCATGAAGTGCATTAGTTTTGAGGTGCATCAATCTGAGGAGTACATTAGTTTGTGAGGCGCATCACCTTCGGTCAACCTTATTTAAGCGTTTTGAGGCTCGAATTTAATAACTTTTACTCGGTTGAAATCGACATGGCAGATTTATTGCCATTAATGCTAGGTTCGTCGTATTAATTTTGGGGCGGCTGCCACATGTCGCATAGGTTTGGTTCTGCCTTGGCCTATAAATAGGTGTGTTTTGAAGAGAGAAGAAGTTGCTTATTCTCGTTCCACCCGACTTCATGTCAAAACCCACTTGGTCGTCGGTGGCCATGAGCCTCTTCTTCGGCGAGTCGGTTGGCTGTGGGTTGTAGATCCCCTCGTTCAAGGAAGCTATGATTTTAACGAAGGACACCATCAGACCAATGAGTTGCATCCAGTTTGCTATGGATATAGCAGTTCATGCTCGTATACCTTATTGGTAGAGATGACATCGAGCACCAAAATGTTGATTACTGAGTTTGGGTTGGTTGCCAAACTACGTTCTGCTCAATAACTGCTTCATTCTGAGGGGATGCGCCTGTGCTGGGACGAGGAAGTAATTTTTTCGTGACGAAGAAGTGATGCATTTGTGCTGAGACGTAGAATTAATGCGCCTATCCGTAGAATTTACAGTAGGTTGTAGTAGATTTTTCATGTAATAAAAAGTCCATGTAATAGATTTTTCAATTAATAAAAATATTCTTTTTTATGCACTGTCTTTATGATGTGCCAACTTTGCTCTATGTCTCTAGCGCATGTGTGCCTTCTTTAGACTAGATTTTTGGGCGCAAGACCCCCTTCAAAGTTTTCAAAACTTAGACAAGTTTTGAAATACTTTGAACAAGAAGCATGGGTAGTTGATTTTTGTAAGCACCAAGCTTTTGGCACATGATCTTCTTGGCTCATAGTCATCCTCGCGCATGATCACTTTGGCGCATAGCCATCCTCGTGCATGATCATTTTGGCACATTTTTTCGATTTGATGAAATGATAATGCTTCGGTTTTCAAGTAAGATTAATGATATTTTTTTCAAAGATTTGATGCCGCCTCTATGCGAGTTTTGAAGCATCGGCTGCTGAAGTCACCCTTTATCGTGTCACACGTCTTCCCAAGCCTATAAATAGGCGTTTGAGTAGGAGAGAGATGTTCTTCTACTCTCTTCTTTAAGTTTTAGTCTCTTCGACTTTTTCTTCTCTGAAAACCCTAACTTTTTTCTCCCTCTCATTTTTGTAATGCCCCCCAAAGCGCTTCGCGCCGCCGCTGTCAGCAGGGGCAAGGGCATGGGCAAGAATCCCATTGAAGCAAACGTCGATGAGCCCGAAGTCATTGACACGAATCATCCTCATGTGCGTAGGGAAGTGATAGGTGGGTGGCTGCTATTGACAACTTCTCAAAAACACACAGTCACTTTGTGCACAGTTGTGCGCATGGATGGAAAACCATCTGAAGATGCGCCAAAGCTTCACTTTGCTGACGCGCATAGACTTCGGTCCTGAAGATGCGTCAAAGCTTCACTTTGCTAAAGCGCATGGACTTTGGTCCTGAAGATGTGTCGAAGCTTTATCATTGCAAACGTGCATGGATTTTGGTCTTGAAGATGCGCCGAAGCTTTATTTTTGCCAACGTGCATAGAATTCGATCCTGAAGATGCGCCGAAGATTCATTTTTGACAATGCACATGGACTTCGGTCCTGAAGATGCGTCGAGGCTCAGCTTGTGTATAACTTCAGATGCCTTGATGCCAGGCTGCGCATATCTTTTTTCTCTTTTTCAAAAAAATCATATGTTTGCTAACTTTTTTGCCTGTCTTTTTGTAGTGTCTATGACCTTGCCTAGGTTGGACGAGATCTTGTTCGACTACTCCCTCTGCCAGATGGGTCTGGACTTCAACGAAGAAGTTATCAATCCCACCAAGGCTGTGATTATATTGGACCAGCCACCGGAGAGGATGGCATTGATCAAGGAACATCCCTCTTCTTTCTTCCAGGCCATGATGGAGAGAGGCTCTATCCCCATTGTTGGGAGTGCCACCGAATTTTATTCGATGCCCCAATTTTTGTTTAGGGATACATTGGCTTCCTACGAAGCGAAGATCTTAAAGATACAGGGGGATTGGTTCTTTAACGTGAAGGGTCTTTATATGTATGTGCCGAAGACCGAGCATCAACTGCCATTGTCCGTATTCATTTGCTTGGCTTCAAAAAAGAGGAGGAACTGGGAGCTTACCCCAACCTATGGAGGAAAAGTTTTGAGGTCTTTTAAGATTGACTCCAGTTCTGATCAGAAGGACATTTTTACCTTCGTGCGAGATGGGTAGTCTTACTCTCTGTGAGTTTTACGTCCCTGGAGCATCCTTAGTGACGTTCCCAACCACATCTTTGCTTTTGATGCTTCGACTTTTGCCAACCTTATGCTGGCGGCCATGATTATGTACCCGAAGAGCGAGTTTGGGTTGAAGGTTGATGTCATCATGTACCGAAGAGGGACGATCTAGCCTTGTGGATCCTGTCGAAGTATAAAGACGAGCTCAATGAGCTAAGTCTATTCTATCCTCTACGGGTTACTCAGGCTGGCATCGATATGAACCAGCATATGTTCCTGGCTCTTCTGGAGCTATATAATCTCCATACAAGGACGTTTTGCACACTCGAAGGAGAGCTGGGGCTGGCGCTCCATGAGATGTTTGAAGTCTCAAAACACCCCTAGGGTTTTGAGCCATATGAGGAGTATTCCCCAACCAACGAGGAGCTCTTCAACCTGGAGGCAAAGGACTAAGAAATGATGGCGGTGTAAAAGGAATTTTTATGCCACCACCATGTGTGTCAGCGGTACGTCAAGACCAGGGCTTCTTTCATGTGACTGCTTGGAAGGATTACGTCTTTACTCAGCAAAAAGATGATGCATAGAAGGTTTATTTCACTACTCCCCAGAGTTGCTCACTGATGTGATTGCTGCTAAAATAAAGTATTTAGGCAAAAGAAATTTGCAAGAAGATGAAAACAAATTGCCGACTAACAACGTTTGCAGCTACATCTAGCATGACATGCTCAAGATGTCTCTGAAGGCTGTGCTAGCTGCTTATCTGATGATATGGCTCCGAGATTATGTGTTTTCTGGTGGGTTAGGCTCCATGGAGGGTGACCCGGAACCTTATTCTACCTGTTGTGAAGCTGGCGTTTAGTCCTGCTTCCGACGATGGTATATAACCTTCAGCGGGGTCTACGGGAGTTTGTAGAGAAGGTCCTCAACATGCAAAACAAAAGTGGGAATTTTCTCCCAATAGAGCTGCCCTACCACTATTTGATGGGATAGTTGATACTACATTGCCCCAATGTGATGAGCCCTGGCTTGGAAGAGGATCACGTCGAGGGTGATGCCCTTATCCGCCACTACCGTAGAAGGAAGTGGCTACATACTGGTATCCCCGTTTGTCGAAAGGTTCTGTCCCATATCCAAGGATGGGACATTTCTAAGGTTGGCACATTTTTTCTCGATTTTGAAGTTGACGAGAGTTGGAGGATACGGGCATAGATGCTTCCACTCTTCCAATGTGGAGGATGCATTGGTTGCAGTGCATCCGACCCCCTCGTTTGGTTTATCGGAACATGAACCACTTCTTTCTGGAGCCATATTTACCAAGCCGTTTTGCATGTCAGTTCGGCTACAGTCAGTTGATGCTGGAAAGCCCGGACACTTGCTTAGGGCACATTGGAAGCATACTGGATGGAGCCCGAGCTTGGTAGTATTACAACTCTGGGTGTACGGAGGTGCGCTTTATAGCTCCAATTCTGAATTCCAGGCCCAATATCCTGTACTCTGCCATCAAGTTCTATTGTTCGGTGAACACTCTATCTCTCCGCTACAATAAAAAGAAGAGTTTTATCGATGAGACCCAGCTCGAGGCATCCTATGACATAATCATGAAAGCCTGGGCGTATCGCCCGCCATGTGTTCCAGTACCAGAAGCTGCCCCAGTGGTAAGGACAGAGGAACCGCTGGTGGAGTCTACGTGTTGAAGAGGATCGCTTCAACGAAAATGGGTCCTTCTGCACCGAAAAGGCTAATGAAGGTTTTGGCGTCCAAGTCGGGAGCCTCAATAACTCTTTCCTTGCCTGCGGAGAGACTGAAAGAGTCTTATCCCGTAAAGGTAAATATATTATTATCCATCTTAAAGGATAAAAGTGGTCTTCCTTCTCTTATCGTGTTTTCTTTATTTCCAGGGTGCGAAGAAGAAGAAATCTAGGTCTTTGAAGCGAGACATGGATGAATCCTTCGAGCGCGCTAGCTTTTCCGAGGAGCGTATCTCTCCGATCGTGGATTCTCTGGGCGAAGAGGACTAGATGACACTATTTGGGTCTACACTCCCACCTCTTTCAACTATACGAAGGATGATTTTGGCGACTTGTTGAGATCATTGAATGCTGACCCATCTTCGACGAGCATCATAGGTACTTTTGTTTATACATAATTTTGTATTTTGATAGTAGTGATGACCACGTCTTGTTCACAAATAGGCATCAGGAGGTACCTTCGTAGAGCGCGGAGAAATTGGCTGCTTGTGCTGACATAGCGGCTGAGGAAGCCGCTAACCAACCTCAAGAGAGGGAAGTTCCCAAGGCTCAGCTCGAGGTTGAGACAGAAGAGGCTTAGGAAGTGCATCTTCCGACTGATGTCCTAGATGTCACTGCTGGGGTTGTTGAGGAGGAACCAATGACCAAATATGACAACCAGCACGAGGTAACTGAAGGGGAGGTCATTGCTGAGTCACCTCATAGGGATGAGATGGAGGAACCAATTTTGCTGCCGATTTCCATACCTGCCCCTATAACGGAAAGCAAAATAAAGGATCTGGCTTCGCCGTCGAGTCCTACGCCTGCTCCAGCGACAGAAAGGCAGAATAGAGGAATAGACTACACGGTCGAGTCCTACCCCTGTGCTAGCAACTGTGGGCCTTGATATTGGTGAGCCCTCCGGAACAGGTCTTGATTGGGGTCAGGACCCTGTTATGGAAGGCCCTGCCCTCACCTATGTCTCTTGGGGAACTGTGACTAAGGCGGCTCCTTCAGAGACATTGCCCTCTGTCCACCCCTATTATGGCACCATTAGAGGTCAGCCTGGGCCTTTAGATACTGAGATCCTAGAGGTACCTAGGTTAGGGTCTTCCAAACGGGAAACTAATCCCGATGCTTTGATGACTGGAGGTTCGACTAGCGAGGTGGCAGCTATTCCGTCGAGTCAGAAGATCGTATCTCTGTCGAGTTTCGCTGTCCGTCTAGCTCCCATAGAACTTTTGATGATAACCCCTGTGGCACCTCAAATATTGGCCGAAGCGGACGATTATGTGAAATTTATGGTCGAGGTCTTTTACAAGATCTTGAAGAGGGGGTACCTACTATTTTGGAGCAGGGTCGAACTTTTGCGGTGGCCAAGACGTCAGAGCTCTCATAAGTTGCCTCTATAAGGTCTTACGAGGGCTATGAGGCTATAGCTGAAGCATTAGAGCTGTTAGTTGGTGAGCTCGACCATCGTCTAACCGAACTCCAGAGACTCCAAAAGAATGACATCTTCTCCTTGATAGAGGAGGAACATAGTAGGCTAGTTGCTGTTGCTGAGGCTGAGTCAGCTTATACATCCAGCCGAGCTGCCCTGGAACATAACTTGATCGAAGTCGGAGCAAAAGAGCTTGAACTTTCTGCGGCTATGGAGACCCAAGTCATCCAACGGGAGATCTTGGACGAGCGTGTGACGGAACAACAGGCCCAATACATAGCTGATTCTCAACAGGCAACAGCAAAGCAGGTCGCGTATAGTCATGAGGCGACGAACCTTACTTGATATGTGGCTCAGCTGACCGAGAAGAAGGCGGAGCTGGATACCAAATATGCAAACATTATCACCTACAAAGACGAAGGAGTGATGCACCGTGAGGCTGAACGTCGGGCTTCGACGAATGTCCAGTCGAGCTCAAAAGCTATGAAGCATCATATCGATGAGCTGTGTGCCAATGCTTAGCTCTTCTTTTGCTATTTGTATTTTGCTTTTTTTTTTTTTTTTTGAAATGTAGTCCTTTTTTCCTTTTTATGAGAAAAAAAAATAAAGAACTTTTGTTTGCTCATTCTTGTCATGAAGTTGTGTGAGATTTTGTGGACTTAGCATCTTTAACGCACCTTGGTTTTAGGTACAGATGGTAAGTTGAGATGATAAAGGAAACTTGGTTGGTGGGTATGTTTACTCAGAGGTAATGTGGACGTGGTAAACATTAAATTTGTAATAGAGTTTTCTTTCTCATAGGTTATACGAACATGATAAGACTGAACTCTTGTGGGGAAACAGGAAACAAATCAAAGGTAACAAGGACATGGATGTTCTATGTGTGGATGAGAGCATTTACTCAGAGGTGATATGAACGTGGCAAACATTTATTTAGAGTTATCATACTCAAAGGTAGGATAGAACTCTGTGGGGATATAAAAAACAATTCAGAGGTGATATGGATTTGGATATTTTCTACTGAAGAAATGATGAAGGAATGTCTCAGAGCAGCTGGGCTCCAGAGACATATGATGAACGAGAAGGATGAACCCGATTGCCGATTTCATCGAAACTTGCTGGGGATATGGAAATACATGTCGATAGGCTTCAAACATAGTATTTCTTTAGGAACTTGCAATTGAATATCATCATAAATAAGTCTCTATTGGGTTTTTTGAGTCGGTAAGCACCATTAGAGTATACCGTCTCTATGATAACAGGGCCTTCCTATTTATGTTCGAACTTTTTGGCTAATTTGTGAGTCATCACCATTGGCCTTTTGACTGATAGGATAAGGTCACCCACTTGGAACGTTCTTTGCTTAACCTTCTTATTGAAGGCTCCAAAAATGCGAGCTTGATAGAGCTTGATGCGTTGTTGAGGCAAAAGATATTTTTCGTCAAGTGCCTCTAGCTCCTACAACCGACAATGTTGATTGTCCTCATCCGTCAGCTGATTTGTGATGGACACCCGTAGCGAGGGGATCTGGATTTTGAGAGGAAGGACTGCTTCGCTTCCGTACACCATGAAAAATAGGGTATTACCCATTGGAGTTCGGACTGTTGTGCGGTAGGCCCAAAGGCATTCGCCTAACTTCTCTTCCCAGTCGTGTTTATTAGATGACACGACTTTCTTGAGGAGTTTGACGATCATCTTGTTGAAGGCTTCGGCTAATCCGTTCGATTCTGGGTTGTTGGCAGTATATGCCATGTTTTGGATGCGATTCTTATCATAGAATCTGTTGAACGCATGGCTTATGAATTACGGACCATTGTCGTAGATGATCTTTCGGGGTACCCCGAAATGGAAGATAATATGATGCATGATAATGCTAATCACCTTTGAAATCTTTAACTCTCATAGAGGCTTCCGCCTACTTAGAGAAATAGTCGATAATCGCCAAGATAAAACGACGCCTTCTAGATGACGGAGGGGTAATTGGTCAGACTATGTCCATACCCCAGGCGTCAAACGATGCCTTCTCGCAGATTCTTCAGAGGGCACATGTCAAGGATAGCCTTAGTTTTCTTCGGGTCAATATCGATGCATTTTGCGGTGATAACGAAACCCAAGAACTTGCCACTAAAAACCCCAAGGAAGGATTTAGCTTGGTTCATCTTGAGTTGGTGTGTCCGCATGAGATCAAAGACTGTTCTTAGATCCTGTAGGTGATTACCCTGTACGCAACATTTAACAGCGATGTCATCAACATAATATTTGAATGTTATGCGAAGGTGTTCGCGTAGGACGGTGCTCATAGCTCGCTGGTAGGTTGCACCAACATTCGTTAATCCGAAGGACATCACTGTGTAACAATAGACTCCTTTTGGGGTTCGGAATGACGTGTGCTTCTCATCGTTTGGGAACATCTTATTTGATTTTAGCCTGAATATCCATCTATAAAGGACGTGCATTCAAAGCCACATATATTATCGATCATTACGTCGGTCATCGGAATGGGAAACTCATCCTTCGGATAGGCGGAGTTGAGGTCTTCGAAGTCTATGCAGATCCAATTTTTTTGTTCTTCTTGGTAACGGGAATGATGTTGACTTCCCAGTCAGGATATTGTTCCTCGCGGATGAACCCACTTGTTATGAGTTTATCCATTTATCCACTTCCTTCTCAATGGCGTCCATGATGTTGGGATGGAAGCATCGTTGTTGTTGCTTAATAGACTTAGTATTAGGCAGGATGTTAAGTCTATGCATTACGACATGTGGGTCCAACCCCAGCATGTCTTCATAGCTCTAGGCGAAGACGTCGATGTATTCCTTGATAAGTTGCACCAAGGATTCTTGATCTTCTCCTGATAGGCTTTTGTTAAAAAACATGGGCTTGGGTGAGGACTCATCGCCTGAGTCGATTTGTTCGACTTCATCTTTGGTGGAAGGTTCCCGTTGTTCAAAACGTGATTCCTATTGAAATTCTAGACATCGAGCCCAGGGTTCTTTTTTGAAGAATTTCGGTGTCTGGTCGTCTTCTTTTCTGGAGGATGTGTAGATGTCATGTTAGTTGGCAATACCTTCCTGAAGATTGGGCCGATGCTGGTATCAGAGTCCCAAGTGGTTGAATGAGAGTGCATCTCAGCCTCGATTTTCGAACTTTCTGGGGTTGTTGGAGGCATGACATAGCCCACCCCCCGTCGAGTGCGGTGGTAGCAGACTTGAGGCTTTTCCTTTGGAACAGGAAGTCGTAAGGGAAGGCGTCAACCTTTGCCGTAGTTCAAGCCATTACCGCTATTCAATTGTAACCCATTTTCTGAATGAGGTACTTTGCTTGATTAGTATAACGGTATATTTGTATTTTGCCACTATCGGGCTCTGGTTCGGCTGGCGGGAGGTCTTGATGACGTTCCACTTTGTCGAGGATAATAGGTTTTTTATCCTTTTTCCTGGGCGAAACCACATAACAGACTCCTCAGTATCGGAGGATCCAATTTACATTATAGACAATCATTACTTGTGTTTGTAACGATCCTAAGACATTATCTAGAGCATATATAGCATTCCAATGTGGAAGATTAGAGTAGTTCAAAGATAGCCTTTTGTTGTTAAAATAAAGAATTTTATCCCATTGGACAACATCATCTAGAGAAGGTGCCTCAATATGGGCAGATATAATCTTCCAGTTCTTCACCAGTGAGAACTGGAACAGCCTTCGGAGGAGGTATGGGAGCCTTTCGTCGTATCTTGGCCATTAGTGGAGCTGATGTCTTAACATGAGGTGTTTTCGGGGACATTCTTGACAATCTGACTCTGATGGGCTTCTGATCCCTGCTTGGGAGTTTGACGACTAGGGAAGCCAGAGCCTTTTTGTGTAGCTTAGCCACGAGAGTAGCTGACACTTGGAAGTTTTCCCCTTGAGCCGTACTCTCAATGGCTCTTCAGTAACTACTTTGACCTCTGCTTCGATTTTTGCTTCGTCATCAGCATCATTGGCATCATCGTCCAAATAGGGCATTTTGTACAGATCAGCATCTGTGAAGTATGCCTCGATTCCTCTGAAGGGATCGACATCCGTGAACTCGGTTCTGATGATGCCGTTGCCAACTCCATATTTCATGCACTGGTAGAAGGTGGACGACACGACCATGTACTAGTGTATCCATGAACGTCCCAGCAAGACATTGTAAGATATGTCAGTATCGATGACATAGCAGGTCACCTCTGTCTGGAGATCACCTATGTGGCACTTCAGACGTATCTTGCCCTAAGGATTACTTCTGCCGGTGTTGAAGCCGCTAGTTGCAGTATTGGACGCCGTTAACCGATGCATTGGTATCGCTAGAGTTTGGAATAGAATCCTTGAGATGATGCTGAGAGAAGAACCTGGATCGATTTGAATCCACCAACATACCCTGTGTTATAAAGCGGCATGTTGTGTCTGTTATTCTTGAGTAGCATGTCCTGCTGAGAGAACATGATATTGGGGATGATTTCCACTATGCTATGGTAGTATAGATATATGGCTGTGTCCTCTACAGGCTGTTGGACCTGATTGATGAAGGACTCAGCGTTCTTCAGTGCTTCATATAGAGCCTCCTGAGTATCTTTGGAGAGTCAGAGAAGCTCAAACAGAGACAGCTGAGCTAGAGTATTGGGTAGTTGTGCTAATTTATCAAACTTGTGGAGTTTGGCCAATCCCGAGGTACCGTCCTTTCTTATATGCTTGTCAAAATGAGCCTTTTTTTATTTCTGTTTATCTGGGGCTGAGGGTTGGGATGAACCCTCCCTTGGAGCAGTAATAGTGGTGACGGGAAGTGCCTCCTCCGTCGGAGCCTCATCCTGCTGAGTGTTCTATTTTAACCTTGTCACCACTGACAAGGCTTCTTCCGGAGAGGCGGTGACAATTCGACAGGACTTGGACTTCTTGCCTTTGCTTTTGGTGGTAGGGCGTACCACCAATTGGGTCTGCTTAGGGGCTAGATCTGGGTGAACCCACATGATCTCTCCCCGGGACGTAGTGAGTGACACCAGCCCACTCACGTTGTCATGAGTTGGAGGAAGGTTGGTTAACTCCATCGTCGCCTTTGGGATGGAGGTGACGCCATCTTGAGCCTCAGTTGGTAGCAGGGTGCCAAACAAAAGAGACACTATATTCGTCGAGACTGTCTTGTCCTCACAGTCGAGAGTGAGGACATTCGCATTGATCAAGCATTGGATGTAGTTCTTTAATATGTAGTAGTCTCGAGTTGGGTGCCCAATGAACCGATGGTAGTGACAATACTTTGGGTCGCCGACTCTGTCAACCTCATTGGGGCATTTAGGATTAGGCAATTTGATCTTAGCGCCTTACAAAAGCACCTCGAAGAGCTACAGGGTGTTTTCAATATTAAAGTAGTAGACCTTTTTCTGTCTTTGTACGGTTGGTAGCTTCTGAGAAGGAGCTGACGCACCCTTGGAAGTATTGACAGTTGTCACGACCCGCACCCGGATATACGGGTACGAATACGTAGGCCACGCCCAGCCTACGCCACGGTATCGGCGGTAGAACGCTGTCAAGTGCATTATACTAACTACAACATCTAAGAATCCATAACTAGAAATGTACTCATGTCACATCACGAAACTAAGGAAGATAAGACAAGAAATAATAACAATATCACTAGAACAACTAGAATCTACAATGATCATAAGACAGGAAGATAATGAAGGAACAACAAGACTAACTAAGGAATAACTACCAGGCAACTCACATAGAGGAACAGTGTGAACCACCTCAGCTAGAATCATCCTGTAGTCCAACAAATGTGGCACAACTACTCCTAAAATTTTGTCAACATATCCAGTCAGGATGGAACGAGCACAAACCTCCATAACAGTTCTAGTTAGACGATATTGAAAATGTAGCAGTAAATAGAGAGAATCTACGAGATAAATAATGTGTACATGAATCATGGTAAGGCATATCAAGACTGTAATCTGAATGTAAGAACAGGGAAAAAATAGTATAAATCATGTACAAGAATCTGGAACTATATCTATGTGAGTTTAGTATTAGTTTCAACATGTGATCGGCTTAGAACTTGATACAATGTTTGGCCTGGCTAATCATACGTGAGTGTATGATTAACACTATACAATGATGATACAATAATATCTGTGGGGTATTGATCACATCTCTACCCTAACACCCCCATCCCTGACCAATATAGTGGATCCAGTCATGACACGTCATGATACATATTCTCTGAGAGGGTAGCTAGCCTTCGCAGGAATCGTATCTATACAATGAACAATAAACAATGTAGACTTGTCCAGTGTATACCATATATAAGAGGAATAACATCTTATGACGGGATCCAGACAAATATCAATCCGTGTGAACAATGTGTCAAGAGAACAAGGAGAATCTGCACTAAATACTAGAAACAAAGACGATATCATAAAACAGAAATATTATCAGAGAATGTACTCGCCTGTACTGTGATGGATAAGTCGACTGAGTCCAAGAACAGTGCCTCGAGGACCTATAGGTGGAATACTGTATCAATATAAGGGTTTGGAAGTAAAATCAAGTCATACTAAGTCAAACTGGGTTAAGGCAAGTCAAAGCAAGTCAACTAGATCAATCTAAGTCAATGGTCGACTTACAGTTGACTTTTGGTCAACTGGTCAACTCTGGTCAACTCTAGGTCAAACTTGACTAACGTTGACTAACAGTTGACTTTGGGTCAACTGGTCAACTTCGGTCAAGTTCTGGTCAATCTTAGGCTACGGTTGACTTCCGGTTGACTTTTGGTCAAAATAGTCAACTGTGGTCAACCAGGGTCAAAACTAGTCTAACCTAGGTCAAATGTTGACTCTACTTCAACGTTCAGTCAAAGTAGTCAACCATGGTCAAACAGGGTCAAAGCTGGTCTCTACAACCATCTACAGGGTCAATACATTCAATTCCAGTGGTTGTGAAATCACTGGAATCGATGGATCTCAAAATACCACAAAGGAGAAGGATTATAATAATAGGGTAAAAACTTACAGATGTTGTCGGATGATAAAATAAATATCACCAACGTGTCCAGAATGGTCAAATCAGCTAGGATAGCCTGTCCAAAAGTCCAATTTGGACACAGGAGCAAAACGGTAATTTCGGGCCAAAATGATGTCCACCGTTGGACACACTTTGCACCGAAAAACGTGCCAAAATAAAAGTGCACAAAACCTAACAAATTATATGTCCACGAATCCAGAATGACGATACGAACCCAACGGTATATCCAGAATTGGATTCCGTTGACCCGATCTCAAATTGGTCCGTTGACCCGGACATTGGAAACCGATTTGCACGGAAAAGCGTGTCGGAGCCAATGTCCCCAAAACTCAGCAAATTATATGTCAACGAGTCCAGAATGACGATACGAACTCAACGGTATATCCAGAATTGGATTCCGATGAGCCGACGTCAAAAAGTTCCATTGACTCAGAAAGTGGGACCCGCTTTGCACCGAAATGCGTGCCCGGGTCCACGTTCTCCAAATCAAGCAAACTTTATATGAAAACATACCAGAACGACGCCACGAGTCTACTGGTGGTGTCAGAAATTGAATCCGGAGTCCCGGGTTCAAAAATGGAATTTAACTAGTGTAAATTAAAGAATTCGAACGTCCAACTTTGGCGTCGAATTCGACCGACCTAACAAGCTCAAACTGAAATGAAATCTAAAGGGGGCAGGAAGAGGGTTATACCAGCTGTGCACCGGAACTAGTAGCGCGTAAAACGGAGCTGCGACGACGAAGATACGAACCCGCGAAGTTGGCGTCACGAAACTGTACAAAAACAGTTCAAATTAAAACGTCAACTTGGTGGCCGGTTTTCATGTATCAAACGACGAAATTAACGGATGAAATTTGAGAGGGATGAAGGGGTATATACCGAGATTGAGACGGAGCAAGAAGTTTGTCGATCCAACGGTCGGATTCTCCAAAAAATCAGCACAAAGTTGCTGCTCCGAGACGCGAATTCTGGACTTCTTTCCGAGCGCGTGCCGACGGGAACCCGTGCCAAACGCACGAATCGGGCGTTTCTCACGCCAGGGAAGAGGCAGCGTGCCACGGGGGCCTGCCCGGGGGTGCGCCCGGCCCGCACGCGGCCGTGGAGGGGCTCGCCGGCGCCGACGACGGCCGGAGCGGCGCGCGGCTGCTGCTCGCACCCTCCACAGCTGCTGTCGCTGCTGCAGCTAGCTGCTGCTGCTGGTGCGGCGCTGCTCGCTGCTGCTGCTGCTACACACGGTGGCGCGCGGCGTGGCGGCGACGGCGGTGGGCTTGGCCGAAGCACGGCGCAGTCCCGGCGAGGGTGGCGCGCGGTTATATGGATGATGGAGGTGGTGGTGAATGATGAGGATGATGATGATGACAATAATGGTAGTAATGGTGTTCTTGTGTTAGGGAGGAGGAGTCGGGAGGAGGCTCGGCCTAGGGTGGTGGGGCTTGGCCGTCGGCCAAGGGCTCGGCCATGGGTCGACTGGGCTGGTGATGGGGTGTGTAGGTGATAGAGTTGGTGAAGAATGAGAAAAGAAATAAGAGAGAGAGTGTGATATTTAGAGAGAGAAAGTGAGATAGGGATGGGGTGCTGCTCCTGTGTACGTGAGGGGGGAGGTTTTGCTTGTTCGGCTGAAGCATGGGGGGAGGAGGAAATGTGTTGATGGTGATGGGTGAGGGTGAGTAAGAAGAGAGAGAAAGATATTATGGTGGTAAGTGTAAGGAGGGGGTGAGCATAAGAGAGTAATGAGAGAGAGATAATAGAGGGATAGGGGTTTTACTTCATGAGGAAGAAAAGAGAGAGGGGGTTCGGCTGATGGAGGGGGTCCTCATTGTGTGGGAAGTGTCAGAGTAGGAGAGAGAGAGAGAGTTACATGAGATATATATATATATATATATATATATATATGTATATATATTATATAAAAGAGAGAGGTAAAGATATTTTATATAAAATAAACGTATTTTCAAATAGGGAAAAATGCAGACACATCAGTGGGATGTATGGACAGTCATGGTAGGGTCCATGCCAAACTGGGTCGGACGTTGGGCCAAGTTTGGACAAAGTCGAAGCCAAGATTTAAATAAATTACTAATTTCAAACCAATTAAAATCATGGATGAAATAGGAGCACAAGGGAGATCAAAATTGTGGCACGCAAGTGTCACGTGCATAATAAGCTCAAAACAGGCCAGGGCCATATTTTGGGTCGACTGGATTGGACCGATGTAGGGCCCGAAAATTAAGTTGGAAATCAAATCAGGTTTTACGGCAGATAATTAATTGGCCTAAATTGAACCGAAAGTTGTGCGAAGGAAATGGAGCACAAAATGGAGTGTCTGAGTGGGACACGAAGGTCGGGGGTGAAGAGCGTCTCGAGTAGATCAGGCATGACAAGTTGGTTTCGAGAGAATGACTAGTCTGGTGCTCCTAAATTAAAAGCCACGGTAACGTGCTTATGGGGATCAAGAAAAAGAGTGGGAAATCAATTAATAATTTAAATGGTCTAAATTGACCCGAACTTGCGCGAAGCAAAAAGAGCACAAGGGAACAAGTTCGAGTGGGACACAAATTATCAATATGAAGTTAATCTCGTCTACTACAAACTCCAAGAAGGAAGTTTCCAGGGACTGGCATCCCTGATGCTCTAGAAATCCAAGTCACGGTAGAGAGCATTAAAGATCAAAAATTAATTATATAGAAATGAATTATTGAAAATAATTCATTAGAAAAATTTGAAAAAATAATTCGTGAAATTCAGGGGGCTTACATCAGTCAAGGCCACTTTCCCTTTGGATTCATGCCCATTGTTGTTGTTGTTGGAGGGACGTTTCCTTTTGTCGTCGAACGCAGGGAAGCTGACCCCCAGGAGTCGGGCATCTCGGGCCTTCATTTCGACACTCTCAGCATCGATAATGAACGTAGTCCAGTCTATGTACTGAGTGGAATCCACCCAGAGTTTGACTATTGGCGTCATGTTCTTGCGGCAAGAGTCCATTAGCACTAGCTCTGGGACACCAGGAGGTAACCTCAGTGCTGCTTGCCGAAAGTGCTCAATGTAGGTCAAACCAGCTCTTTCTTCTTTTGTGTGAGCTCCATGAGGGAAGATATTGTCATGTCCATTCCTCCCTCATAGAAATATGAAAGGAAAAGGTGCTTCAGTTCTTCGAATGAGGAAATGCAATTATCAGGGAGGCTGCAAGACTTTTCATAGGCTACCACATTTAACGCCCGATGAACAAACTTGTGAGCAAGGCGTCGTGTTTCGGCTAGTACCCCGTCACGGAGGCACAGTATGTCAGATATCAGCAGGGAGACTTGTCATGACTTGCACCCGGTATAGGGACACGAGAAGTGGGTACGCCCAGCCTACGCCGCAGTGTCGGCGGTAGAACGCTGTTCTAGGTCATTATCACAACTAACCACAATATGATATACTCTCTAAACGGAGGCCAAATCACGGAAGATACAACTGAATCACAAATCTAAAAATGGATAATAGCACGATAAGATAGATATGAAATCTCAAATGAAATACAAACAGAAGGGGAAATAAGTCTAACTGTCTAGACGACACTAACAACGACATCAACATCCAAATCTATACAACTCTAAATCCACAACACAAAGACAATGAAATAAGATAACAGTCTAGCTATCCAGCCTAGACTAAAGGGATGGTGTCCACAGCTATAACTGGATCCTCCTGGAGGTCCAACTCACATATATCATCTAGGCATGCTCCATAGTAGATGGTACAGAATCTTCGGTCTCATCTGTGATATTTTTAACAGGTCCAGTCAGGACAGGAATGAGCACATTTGTCACGCCCCAGTACCGATATACGGAGACGGACTAGGCCAGCTACTCCATATGAGGTATATAAACGTCATACGGCGATCGTGGCTGTCAAGAGACAAGGGGGTGCATGCTACAATCAAGTCTCCTATGGTCTCACAGAGCATCTAGGTCTCAATCAATCAAACAAGAAGCAGTAAATAATGATCATATAAGATAAAGCAGTAAGGCATCCCCGACGCATCATCAAAATGATCATGGGGATCTAGCTTTATAAGTTAGCTAGCCCAGAGAGTCATAGGTACATAATTGTATTCAGCTGCAGTCTGACTTAATTACAAATTATGCAAAGACAAAATATCCAGATTAGCCGGCTAAACAGGTGTCGGTGGCTAAACGCCAGAACATAAGTAAAGATACTAGAGTGGTGGAGAAGAAACCCACACGAGTCCCCCGCCAGCCATGCTCCTAGTATGCACCATTGACGTCGAGGAGGAAGTTTGGATCCTCAGGCGCTGCTACGAGGTCTGGCCAAACAAAACCAGCAGGGTCAGCCCCGAATAGCAAGTACCACAAGGAAGCACAAAAGAGTGAGATAAAACTCAAGCACAAAATAATAATACTAGTAATAATAAAAGCTTCCGGTCGTAACCTCGGTCCACAGCCTGTCCTAGCACGATAGCCCAACCCAATAACCAAACAAGGACATGGGTTGGACCACGCACCATGACAGTCCATGTCCCTCGGCTTCTAACGAAAGTTACAAGGCATAGTCAAGTCATTTTTCAAGCGGCCATTCATTCATGCGGCTTTCTATATTTGGCGGAGTTATCCCCGCGGTACTGATTAAAAGGAATCCTCAGATCGTGTCAACCCAGCAGGGCTAGCCAAACCATAAGACATATAGCACATTGATTATGCACCGGTTCCTCGGAGGGCTACCGCGTAAAACATATAACACATAGCTCATAGGAGTCGGATATAGCCATCCGCTATAGGCGAGTGAAACCATATCCGTGGCGGCCAACCCGACACGTCAGGACTGGGCCTGGGGTGGCTAGTATGGCACGATCTCGGGATTCTTCCCACCCAATGCATCTACTAAGTTAGTTGCCTAGTTAATCCCTAGGTTATCCTCGGAGTTCACATGTCGTGGTCACATGCTCACTCCCCTAGATGTCGTACATTGTACGAGTACCCCAAGAAGATCCGTATTGGCTCATAGAGTGATACATATGTACCCCCTTCTTGGTGTAATGCAACACAAAACACATACCCCATCATTGCTACTGACCAATTGCTATGTAAATACTGGACTCTTGGAGGTACTGACAGGTATCACATAGGAATACTTAGCACTTAGGATAGCACATCGGTGCTCACATAGATTGTACCATAGTACACACATAGGGTTATCCAGCATACGCATAGGAGTCAGATCAGGAATGAGGACCAAGACACCAATGGAAATAGAACAAGAAGGTACTATGTACTTAGGTTATGAAGTGCTCGCAAGTCATGAAGTGGCCCTAACGGCACACGGACAATGTGCAAGGTAAAAGTTGCACAAGGAGCAAGGTGCACAAGGTGCCAAAGTCATATATAAATTCTGGTTAAAGTGAGACATGAAGATTTTTGAAGCCAAGACAAAGATCTACAACTTTCATGTTGGGAGTTGGAAGAAATTCTGGCCACAATTCAGCCAAATAGGACATAAAACAGCCAAAAACAGCCAAACTAGGCACTATACGGCACTATGCAGCCTTTTGCGGCACTATGCAGCACTCCCATATAAGGCTCGGATACTATGCATCACTATACGGCACTCCCATATGCGGCTTGGCACTATACAGCACTCCCATATGCGGCTCGGACACTATGCGGTACTATGCGGCACTCCCATATACGTCTCGACACTATGCGGCACTATACGGCACTATACATCACTCCCATATATGGCTCGGACACTATGCAGCACTATACGGCACTCCCATATGTGGCTCGGCACTATACGGCACTATGCAGCACTCCCATATGTGGCTCGGTACTATTCATGTGGCACTATGCGGCACTCTCATATGCGGCTCGACACTATGCGGCACTATGCAGTACTCCCATATGCGGCTCGACACTATGCGGTACTATGCAGCACTATACGGTACTTCCATATGCGGTTCGACACTATTCATGTGGTACTATTCATCGTCCCTGCCAAAACCAGGACAGATGACATAAAAATTGTCCAAATATTATTTTGGTCATAACTTTCTCAAAATAAGTCGAAATCTAACTTTTCAAAGGTCAAAATTATGTAGAATCAAATTTTCTATAACCTAGGACCAATAGTTTTCAAAAATAACCAAGTTTGATAGATCAAAACCATATAAATACATAAAACCCTACTTTTAGAAACTTAGATCTATACAAAACTAGCCATTAGAATCAAAAACTCCAAGAACTAAACTTGTAAAGAATGAAGAGAAGAACAATATAGACAAATAATATCAAAAGAAAAATCAAGAATCAAAAATACACAAATCTCTACTTTTGAGCAAGTTGTACTTGCCTAAGGATGGTGGTTGAGGAAAATAAATGGAAGAGTGAATGAGGAGAGAGAGTGAGGAAGAGAATATAAATAGGGGTTGGGTTGGCTCAAGAAAATTTTAATCTCTAAACATGCTCCAACCCTTCCACTAATGACATGCTTAAAAGCTACATGCAACCATTAAATAATAATAAATAGAATTATGCACATGCTAAATACGGGATACCATATACATAATTTATGAAAGAATACGTATATCAGGATCGGGGAGTGACATCTCTATCCTCCTTAGAAAAATTCCGTCTTCCAAAATTTCAGCCAAGACAATGATAGAGGAATCCGGACAAGCAAGGTGCAATTACAATCTACGCAATCAACCTATCATTAGCAGTCATTGATCATATATTTCAAAATGGTACAAAACAAGCATGTAAACAGATTACCAAGGCATGAGGAGAAACATACCTTCTGAGTTAAACAAGTATGGATTTCGAGATCTAATCTCGTCTTCGCGCTCCCAGGTTGACTCTTCCGGATAGTGATAGCCCCAAGCGACACGGACAAGGCTAATAGTCCGGTTCTTGAGCACCTTCTTTCGCCGGTCCAAAATAGACACGGGTTGTTCCTCGTAAGTTAGGTCGGTACCAACGACTAACTCTGAATGGTCGAGGACATGACTCAGATCCAGGACATACCCACGCAACTGAGATACATGAAACACATCATGTACACCAGATAGCGAAGGAGGAAGGGTAAGCCGATAAGCAACATCGTCTACCCGAGCGAGAATCTCAAAAGGACCAACGAATCTTGGACTAAGCTTTCCTCGGGTTCCAAATCTAATGACACCCCGAGTAGGCGAAATCCTCAGAAAAACTTGGTCACCAACACCAAACTCTAGAGGCCTACAATGTTGATCCGCCCAGTGTCTGTGTCTGTCCTACGCGACTCGAAGCCGCTCTCTGATCAACTTGACTGTCTCCACTGTCTGCGTGATCATCTCTGGTCCCAACAAATTTCGTTCTCCCACACCGTCCGATGCCAGAGGGGACCTGCATTTTCTTCCATATAATGCTTCGAACGGTGCCATCCGGATACTTGCCTAATGACTGTTATTATAAGAGAACTCTACTAAATGAAGATGATCTTTCCAAGTTCTGCCGAAGTCCAAAGTACAAGCCCGTAACATATCTTCCAAGGTATGAATTGTTATCTCTGACTGTCCGTCCGTCTGCGGATGGTAGGCTGTACTGAACCTCAACTTGGTACCCAAACTTTGATTCAAACTCCGCCAAAAGTGAGAGGTGAACCGCGTGTCTCGATCTGATACTATGCTGACTGGAACACCATGCTGCCTCATGATATGCTTTATATATATTTCTGCCAGCTGCTCAGTAGACTGTCCTACTCTGAAAGAAAGAAAATGTGCAACCTTCGTGAGCCGATCCATGATTACCCAAACTGCGTTTCGACCGGTCGGAGATCTAGGTAAACCGGTCACAAAGTCCATCGTGATGTGCTCCCACTTCCACTCCAGAATAGAAAGCGGCTGTAACAATCCTGCTGGTCTCTGCTGCTCTGCCTTTACTTGCTGACATACCAAACATCTGGATACAAACCTTGCTATCTCCCTCTTCATGCTATTCCACAAAAGTGTTGCTTTATATCTTGGTACATCTTTGTGCCTCCGGGATGAATAGAATAAGGAGAACTATGAGCCTCTGACATAACTTCTACTCGAAGGTCTCCACCTGGTATACAAAGATGGTTTCCGAACCTAAGTGTATCATTCTCAAGGATTACTAACTCCTTCCTGAGACCTGACTCACACTCTGATCAAAGCTTCTGGATCCGCGGATCCTCTGCCTGGGCTGCTCTGATCCTCTCTACTAAAGTAGACTGAATCTGCAAACTAGCCATAACTCATGTATATTGTGGCAAGATTACCTCAATTCCCATTTTCTAATGGTCTTCCAAAATATGCCTCTGCGAGGTTAAAACGAATGCACCACCTCTCCTGCTCAAGGCATCTGCTACCACATTCGCCTTGCCTGGATGATACTGAAGATTTACATCAAAGTCCTTCAGTAATTCCAACCATCTTCTCTGTCTCATGTTCAGGTCCCTCTGGGTAAATACATACTTTAAGATCTTATGATCAGTGTAAATCTCCACTCGATCCCTATATAAATAGTGCCTCCATAACTTAAGCGAGAACACTACTGCTGCTAATTCCAGGTCGTGGGTCGGATAGTTCTTCTCATGGTCCCGAAGCTCTCGAGATGCATATGCTATCACCTTACCATGCTGCATCAATACACACCCAAGTCCCTTCCCGGATGCGCACAATACACTGTAAACCCTCCCGACCCTACTGGAAGTGTCAAGATCGGGGCTGAGATTAATCACTTCTTCAACTCTTCAAATGATGTCTGAAATTCTGCTGACCAAAAAAACTCTACATCCTTATGCGTCAAACGCGTCAAAGGTGCAGAAATCCTGGCAAAATCTGCCACAAACCTCCGGTAATAACCTGCCAATCCCAAGAAACTACGCACTTCTGCTACCGTCTTCGGAACTGGCCAATTCTCTACTGCCTCAACCTTCTTTGGATCTACTGACACTCCTGCTCTAGAAATAATGTGTCCCAGGAACGAAATACGATCCAACCAAAACTCACATTAACTAAGCTTTGCATAAAGTTGATGCTCCCTCAAGGTTCGTAAAACTGTCCGAAGATGTTTCTCATGCTCTTCTTCACTACTGGAATAAACGAGGATGTCATCTATAAATACTACTACAAACTTATCCAAATAGGGTAGAAAGATGCGGTTCATCAAGTCCATGAATACGGCTGGGGCATTAGTCAGTCCAAATGGCATCACCAGAAACTCATAATGCCCGTACCACGATCTAAATGTTGTCTGAGGTATGTCCTGCTCCCGCACCCTCACTTGATAATATCCAGATCGAAGATCAATCTTAGAGAAGACGCGGGCCTTACTCAATTGATCAAATAAGTCATCAATCCTTGGTAACGGATACTTGTTCTTCACTGTTACTGTATTCAACTGCCGGTAATCAATGCACATTCGCATCGATCCATCCTTCTTCGGTACTAAAATCATCGGTGCTGCCCAGGGCGATTCGCTGTCTCGGATAAACTGCTTTGCCTTCAATTCTTCTTCATGCTGGTGCAACTTGTCCAACTCTGACTGCGACATCCTGTAAACTCTGCCGACTTTAGGCTCCATTCCAGGATTCAACTCAATACAAAACTCCACATCTCTCACCGGTGGTAAACCTGGAAGCTCATCTGGAAATACATCAAGAAACTCTCTGACCATTCTTGGTAACTGCTCATGTTCTGCCAATGCTTCTGCAACGATGCCCTTGGGTCGATCCTCCAATGATCGAACAAAGACGAACTCCTCAACACCAGGTACATTAAATACTACCCTACCTCCCCGACAATCTATCGTCGTATGACTGTCTTTCAACCAGTCCATGCCTAGGACAATATCAAAGTTGCCCATAGGGAACTCAATCAAAGATGCGGGCAATAATCGCCCACTCACTATGACCGGACATACTAGGCACACTCTGCTAACTCCTACGAGCCCATTACCAGTGAGTATATTCATCCTCTCTGGCAATGCCTCAAACTCCAATCCAATACATGTCGCAAATCGTGCAGATATAAAAGAGTGGGTAGCCCCCGAATCAAACAATGCTACTGCAGGAAAAGAGGTAACAGAAATATTACCTGCAACCACGTCGCCTGAAGCTAGTGCATCCTCCAATGATAAGGTGAAGGCCTGGCCCTGGCCTTGCTGAGCTTCCTCCTGCTGCCTTCCTCGACCATGCTGTCGCTGCGGCCTCTGCGGGCCTTCCTGGTTCTGTGCCTGGCGAAAAATCTGAGCCTGCGTTGGCAGACGCTGGGCTAGCGGCCTTACGGCCAATATCGGTCCTCTGTTCGGTGCTGCCCCCGGAGCTGGCAACGCCGGAAACTGCTGAACTGGCCCTCCTGGCCTGTGCATCATAGGACAATTGGCAATCCTGTGGTCCGGACTGCCATACCTCATGCACAATCCGTTAGCTAAACGACATACATCCCTAGTGTGCCCTCCCTTACCGCAGTAAGTACATCCAATGGGCGCCCCCTGGCGCTGCTGCTGGTTCCTCTGCTGCTGATGCCGGACTGGTGCTGTTATCTCTGACACCGTCGTCCTCCGCGGCGCTCCTGACTCATTAATACGGATGCCGGGTGCTGGCGCCGATGTTCGCTGCAATGCTCCTCCGCCCCTACTCCAGGGATGGGACCTCTTCTGGCCCCCATGTCTTGTCACCAACCTTTGTTGGGTGAGTTCATGCCTCCGAGCTGCCGTTAAAATGGCATCAAAAGTCTGATAGTCGTGCCCTTCTACTAGTTGTAGAATCTCCAAATGAAGTCTTTGCTGGAATCTTATCGCCTTCTCTGGCTCTGTAGCTACCATCTTCGGTGCAAACCAACTCAGTCTGCAGAACTCTGCCGCATAACCATCCACCGTCTTACCAGCCTACTTAAGACTGATAAACCTCTGTTGTAGCTCGTACCGTGTTACCATGCCAAAGTACTTGGCCTTGAATCTGGTACTAAAGCTATCCCAAGGAACAGAATGCCTCATTTCAACCACTTCCGATGCCCACCAGTCGCGTGCGAGATCCTGAAGTAACAGTCTGACCTGGTCAACCTTCTCTTCTGATGGAACCTTTGCTGCGGTCAATATGGCCTCGATATCCTGAAGCCAAGCATCCGCCGTGATGGCATCCTCCGTGCCATCAAAGTATATCGGGTTAAGTCGATAAAACCTCCCCGATGCTCCCGAATCATTTCTGACACTTCTCTCAAGGGCTAATTTTAAC
The DNA here is from genome assembly GCA_029216955.1 of Iris pallida. Classification (NCBI taxonomy): domain Eukaryota; kingdom Viridiplantae; phylum Streptophyta; class Magnoliopsida; order Asparagales; family Iridaceae; genus Iris; species Iris pallida. The sequence goes on from JANAVB010032820.1 coordinate 2,550,396, forward strand.
CCCTAATTCAGTAGCATATTCTGTTCCTGCTGCTGGGTCTGCTATTGTTGATAGGCTGCCACCTGACGCTGCTGAGTGGCCAGGAATCCTTGGATGACCTCCAGGAGTGCGGCAGCATCAGGCACTGTCGTCGCTGCCGGCACCGCTGGGGTACAGGAGTTTCTAGAACCTACGGTTCCAATGGCTCTGATATCACTTCCACTCGGATCTGGTAAGGAGAAGGTATTCTTTCCGGCTGCTGCCCCATCGAGCCATGCTCTACTGGACGTTCCTCCATGTTGGCCTTACCAGCTACTGAAAATGAAGCACCCATATAGGGAAAGATACATGATATCAAATGACAGGACGAGGAAGATTCGGGGATGCAATTCAAGTTATCAATCAAGATGAGGGAAGAGAAATCGAGACAAGAGATTCAAAGGGAACAAGTTTTGATTGAGACTCCTATAATAATAACACCCCACAAGTCTGAAAATCAGACCTGCATGGGCCACCAATAAAACCTTGTCACGCCCCAGTACCGATATAAGGAGACGGACTAGGCCAGCTACTCCATATGAGGTATATAAATGTCATACGGCGATCGTGGCTGTCAAGAGACAAGGGGGTGCATGCTACAATCAAGTCTCATATGGTCTCACAGAGCATCTAGGTCTCAATCAATCAAACAAGAAGAGTAAATAATGATCATATAAGATAAAGCAGTAAGACATCCCCGACGCATCATCAAAATGATCATGGGGATCTAGCTTTATAAGTTAGCTAGCCCAGAGAGTCATAGGTACATAATTGTATTCAGCTGCAGTCTGACTTAATTATAAATTATGCAAAGACAAAATATCTAGATTAGCCGGCTAAACAGGTGCCGGTGGCTAAACGCCAGAACATAAGTAAAGATACTAGAGTGGTGGAGAAGAAACCCACTCGAGTCCCCCGCCAGCCATGCTCCTAGTATGCACCATTGACGTCGAAGAGGAAGTTTGGATCCTCAGGTGCTGCTATGAGATCTGGCCAAACAAAACTAGCGGGGTCAACCCCGAATAGCAAGTACCACAAGGAAGCACAAAAGAGTGAGATAAAACCCAAGCACAAAATAATAATACTAGTAATAATAAAAGCTTCCGGTCGTAATCTCGGTCCACAGTCTGTCCTAGCACGATAGCCCAACCCAATAACCAAACAAGGACATGGGTTGGACCACGCACCATGACAGTCCATGTCCCTCGGCTACTAATGAAAGTTACAAGGCATAGTCAAGTCATTTTTTAAGCGGCCATTCATTCATGCGACTTTCTATATTTGGCGGAGTTATCCCCGCGATACTGATTAAAAGGAATCCTCAGATCGTGTCAACCCAGCAGGGCTAGCCAAACCATAAGACATATAGCACATTGATTATGCACTGGTCCCCTGGAGGGCTACCGCGCTAAAACATATAACACATAGCTCGTAAGAGTCGGATATAGCCATCCGCTATAGGCGAGTGAAATCATATCCGTGGTGGCCAACCCGACACGTCGGGACTGGACCTGGGGTGGCTAGTATGGCACGATTTCAGGATTCTTCCCACCCAATGCATCTACTAAGTTAGTTGCCTAGTTAATCCCTAGGTTATCCTCGGAGTTCACATGTCGTGGTCACATGCTCACTCCCCTAGATGTCGTACATTGTACGAGTACCCCAAGAAGATCCGTACTGGCTCATAGAGTCATACATATGAACTCCCTTCTTGGTGTAATGCAACACACAGCACATACCCCGTCATTGCTAATGACCAATCACTATGTAAATGCTAGACTCTTGGAGGTACTGACAGGTATTACATAGGAACACTTAGCACTTAGGATAGCACATCGGTGCTCATATAGATTGTACCATAGTACACACATAGGGTTATCCAGCATACGCATAGGAGTCAGATCAGGAATGAGGACCAAGACACAAGAGAAAATAGAACAAGAAGGTACTATGCACTTAGGGTATAAAGTGCTCGTAAGTCATGAAGTGGCCCTAACGGCGCACGGGCAATGTGTAAGGTAAAAGGTGCACAATGAGCAAGGTGCACAAGGTGCCAATGTCACATATAAATTCTGGTTAAAGTGAGACATAAAGATTCTTGAAGCCAAGACAAAGATCTACAACTTTTATGTTGGGAGTTGGGAGAAATTTTGGCCATAATTTAGCCAAATAGGACATAAAATAGCCAAAAACAGCCAAAATAGTCACTATGCGGCACTATGCAGCCTTCTGCGGCACTATACAGCACTCCCATATGTGGCTCGGATACTATATGGCACTATGAGGTACTTTTATATGCGGCTCGGCACTATGCAGCACTCCTATATGCGGCTCGGATACTATGCGACACTATGCGGTACTCCCATATGCAGCTCGGCACTATACGGCACTATGCAGCACTCCCATATGTGGCTCGGATACTATACGGTACTCCCATATGCGGCTCGGCACTATGCGGCACTATGCAGCACTCCCATATGCGGTTCGACACTATTCATGCGGAACTATACGGTACTTCCATATGCGGCTCGACACTATTTAGGCGGCACTATTCATCGTCCCTGCCAAAACCAGGGCAGATGACATAGAAATTGTCCAAATATTGTTTTAGCCATAACTTCCTCAAAATAAGTCAAAATCTAACTTTTTAAAGGTCAAAATTGTATAGAATCAAATTTTCTACAACCTAGGACCATTAGTTTTTGAAAATAACCAAGTTTGATAGATCAAAACCATGTAAATATATAAAACCCTAGTTTTAGAAACTTAGATCTACACAAAACTAGCCATTAGAATCAAAAA